>MNCI01000323.1:181292-207054 GCA_015680685.1 Gnetum montanum | reverse complement strand
GCATTCCCCAAGGGTTGGCATTCCTTAAATGTTGACATCTCCTAGTGGTTACATTCCTAGACCATTGGCATTCCCTAAGGGTTGACATTCTCTAATTGTTGGCATCTTCTAGTAGTTACGTTCCTAAATTGTTGGCATTCCCAGCGGTTACATTCCTTGACCATTGACATTCCTTCGATGTGAGCCTTTTTAAGCATGTGGCATTTGGCATTTTGGGAGGAGGTGAGCACTGATCTCTGTGGGTGAACAAGACCCAGAGCACACCACACTGACAAAGAGGTAGAGTTGCACATCACGGCCCACTGCAGCCCCATTGCAGCCCTGTAGAACATTGCATGGTACACCGCGGTGGCCAACCTGGCAAGCACGGTTCATCACAACGAGCGCTAGACTTCACGATCCAACGTCACCGAGGTNCTCCTCCCAAAATGCCAAATGCCACGTGCTTAAAAAGGCTCACATCGAAGGAATGTCAATGGTCAAGGAATGTAACCGCTGGGAATGCCAACAATTTAGGAACGTAACTACTGGGAGATGCCAACAATTAGAGAATGTCAACCCTTANGAGCACTGATCTCTGTGGGTGAACAAGACCCAGAGCACACCACACTGACAAAGAGGTAGAGTTGCACATCACGGCCCACTGCAGCCCCATTGCAGCCCTGTAGAACATTGCATGGTACACCGCGGTGGCCAACCTGGCAAGCACGGTTCATCACAACGAGTGCTAGACTTCACGATCCAACGTCACCGAGGTTGTGATTGTGCTCCCACTGTGCCTATGGTACACTGTGTATATCTTTGTGAATTAACCATTCTCCCTCTTTTGGGGGTGGTTCATTGTTGTTCTCAAATTCTATTACATTTCTCAAGCATTTCTCTCTGGCATTTAGTTTAATGCTTGTACTTTCTTACTGTTTCATACATATTTGCACATTCACGTCATTATTCTCAGGCTGGGACATCCTGCTACGCTCTAGCCGAGCTGGACCTGATGCCCATGCATAACGTAGTATAAATTCTTTTATAACACGATCATTTTAACATCACGTAAGTCCTTGTTTGATCAATAAGACCATTCAAGGCACCTCGTTTCTATTTTCTCCAGCATGGCCCTCGCACGGATTTGGGGTTGGGCTGTGCGCCTGATAACCTCTCAGTGTTCCAGCCACTGATGTTTTCGGTCGCTACAATTTTTGGCACTAGAAGGAGGGCCTGAACCATTTTTTGTCTACAATTTTTGATTAGCACTTAGTCAAAACTCTAGATGTTTTAGAGAGCATAACAAGTTCATAGAGCGTAGCAAGCTCCAGCATAGCGAGTGTAGCGCTAGAGTTGGCCATTTTTAGCAATTTTCACACTTAGCATTTTTTTTCCTGCATTTTCATACTTAGCATTTTTTTCTTTCATTTTTACACTTATCCATTTTCCTGCTACCGACAGATTTAGTCATTTTTTTTTCATTTTCAGAGTTAGCCATTTTCTACAAATAGCAACTTTCACAACCCGATCTGTAAATATGAATCCAGATCAACCTTCCACATCAATGTCTAACACATTTGATACCACAATCCAACCAAAGCGAGCCACACTAAGCCCTGAACAATATAACTTCATTTGTGTAAAAATCCAAGCCAACTTGCCTATCGATCGTGTGGAAAGGAAAGCGAAATGAGACTATGAACTTGTCCACAAAGGAGGTCGTGAGTTCATCCCTTCAGCATTTGATATAATCCTGTTGTCTGAACACCATCATAAACTCATATCACAGCTTCTCATGGCTAGAAGTCAAACCCTACAATTACCTCCAGTAGAGCCTCAGGGTGGAGACGAGGAAGATGATTTCGCAGCCCAATCTGAACATGGAGATTCATACCATACTATTAGTTCCCATGCCTATACGAACCCATTGTTTCAACCCTTCCTGGAAGAGACTATACTTCCACCACCAGCTTCTCTATGGGAAGTGTCCACTCCCATTCCCATCTTCTCCAAGTTCAACGTTCAATCTAACACGTCCACTTCCATCATACCATTGCAAATACAATCCCAACAACCTCCTCCTCAAACTAATGCAGGAATGACTTTTCGACCGCAAGTGATTGGGATGCCATTGGTCATACCTACTTCCACATCCACCAATTACATACCTCAAGTGAAAATCCAACAAGCACCACTGATCACTTCACAACTTGTAACTGGGTAGTGGGTCCCACTAGTTGTTCAGCAAAACCTGCCTACTCATTACAGCGTACTCGTAGTATCAGCCCCAAACTTCGTCCCACCGCAACAACCGATAATCCAACAATCTCCCTTTCCACAAACAATGCAATGGTCGAATTACTATCAACTGCAATTCACTCAACCCGCCAGTTTGCCTACCGCCCAAGAGTGGGCAGACACAAAGCAAATGATGCACTTGTTAACTGAAGAGGTAAAGTACTTTAAAACCGCAAACATTGAGGAAATCAAGGTGTTGGACTTCTACTAAGATGATCCAATCCACCCTTCAGTTCCACCTTTTAACCTTGCCGAAGGAAATCCCATTACCCCAGCTAACCAAGTACAATGGAGAGGGAGATCCAAACGCTCACCTAGTAACATTTCGAATAGAATGTCTACTTCTTCAGGCATGACCTCATGTGATTCTGCGTGTGTTTGCCATGTCCTTAATCGGAAAAGCCCTAGGCTGGTATCGAGCTTTACCCTGCAGCTCCATATCTTCTTTAGAGGACTTGTTACACCAATTTGTCATCCGTTTCAAATACAACCTAAAACCTGAAGCCACACTGGATAGCCTGATTCAGATTAAACATGCGCCATTAGAGCCAGCACAGAAATTTATCCAAAGGTGGAGTGCAACTCTCAATGAACTTCACGAGCCCATCCCTGAAACATATCTGCTTACCATCCTTAAGGCGGTCGCGAATGACTTTGTTAAATTGAAACTTTATTATTTGAAAGCCCGTACCTTGAGCCAAGCATTAGCACAAATTAAGGACATAGAGGAAGTAACGCAAACTAGCAATGACCCAGCTTATGTGGCCTATAGGAACCAACACACTCGCAAACAAAACACAACAGTGGCAACGATGGTTGCAAGCACAAAAGCAACCAACTGGGGTCCAATAGCTAAGCAACCCAAAGCCCCAGTTGACAAAGTTGCCAACTTTGACGCCAACTCACCAACATCTGCAGTAGCCACCCCAAGGCCNCAAAATCCAACTTTCAGCGCAAGGACCGCTCAAAGTATACACCACTATCGATGCAAGCCTCTAAACTACTGGAGCAACTCTTGAAAGCCAAGCAAATCCAACACAAACACGTGTTGGTGATTATCCGCCAAAAACATGATAGGTACTGTGAAGTACTAAGGAACCCCACGTTAGCAGTACCAAATGAGCCCCCGGTTCCACAACATTTTAAGTTGGACCAATACTGTCATTACCATCAATTGGCTGGTCACAGTATAGACAATTGTTGTGCCTTGTAGGATGACCTACAGAGAATGATAGAATAAGGCCAATTAGCGATTGACATGGTGAGTCAATCCAACATAGATGATGCCTCCTATGTCATAAATTCCATTAGCATAGGTGGCAAGCCCAAACCTACGCAACAACCTTTTGTGATTCGTGTGCCTCCTAACAAGGCAAGGGTTCCCTCTGCCTCCACAAGCAGGAGGCCTCCCTTTGTTATCAAAGTGCCACCTCAGGCACCTACAACACCCTTTGTGGTCAAAGTTCCGAACCAATCGTCCGCTAAGATGTTAAATTGGCATGATGCAGTAACAAAAATTGCTAAGCAACCTTTCGTCATCAAGGTGCCACAACGAGTTAGTCACACAACAACTCCTAAAACAACTCCTAAGCCACCCTTTATCATAAGGGTGCCACAACGTGGTGGCCCCTC
This sequence comes from Gnetum montanum, assembly GCA_015680685.1. Taxonomy (NCBI): domain Eukaryota; kingdom Viridiplantae; phylum Streptophyta; class Gnetopsida; order Gnetales; family Gnetaceae; genus Gnetum; species Gnetum montanum. The sequence continues at coordinate 203,142 of MNCI01000323.1, read as the reverse complement.
ACCTACCCGAAGCCCAACAGTGGGCAACATCTCGATCCCTCCTCCTTCGAGAGACGACCCCACTAGCAACCTGGGTAGGCCCACCAAATGGCAAAATGGCAATGCAAGAGGACAAACGTGCACCTCGCAACCCCCACGACCGAAGCAAAGGCCACAACCAGCAAACAACAACTGAACATTGGGGCCGCTACCCCAAAACAGACCAAACAAACCAAGCCCAAGTCCCCTTCGCAAGAGATCTGTCTCTCAAGCCACACAGAGGAAGTCAAGGCCAACACAATGGCTAATGACAAGGACTTTGTAGCTGCACTAACCCAGGTAAAAGAAACTCTCAAGCATAAGAACACGACGTTTAGCTTGTACGACTTGGTCAAGACCTCACCTGCTCACTGCCAAGCATTGGCCCAGGTCTTAGCCTCCATTCCTGTTATGGAGGACATCCTTGCAAATGAGGCATCCATCCGTGCAACAATGTTGCCTCCCACACCATAAGAATTGGGTTCAACAACCTTAACCTTTCGTGATGATGCAGTCAAAGTCAACGTCAAACGAGGGGAGGTCACTATGGTTCCACTATTCATTAGCATATGAGTTGGGCAGTGCACCATCCACAGAGTGCATGTTGACGATGATGTAGTAACGAACGTAGTCCTGTACTTGGTCATCGACAAGTTAGGCTTGGTAGACGAAATCAGGCCAACCAAAACCACGTGTCTAAAATCCTTCAACGGATCATGTCACAGTCAAAGGTACAATCAACTTAGCCTTTATGGTGGGAGAGCAATTCGCCGCTAGCGTAGATTTCACTATCATAGAGGAGATGCTAGGTTTCAACATGATTCTAGGCAGGCCATGGCTAGCCCAACTAAGGGCCATCTCCTCTCCCATCCACCAAGAAATCCACCTTTCATACGAAGGTGGTCAAGTTATCATCCATGGTGATAACAGTTCCTCTTCGACTATCCATGACATAAACATGGCGCAGGTTTTGGAAGAAGAGTTTCTTGGTGGTACACCTATAACAACCAATGCAGCGCTTAGGGCTAACACACCTGAACGAGTGGTTGAAGCCAATAGCTTCTCAGAAGATCCTAAGCCTTGCACACTCTATAATCCATGCCTAGTTAGGAAGCAACTACATGACCAAGACTTTTCGTTGGCAAAAAATGTGGTGGGTGCCTGCCTACCCCTTTCCTCCGCTTGTCATGCATTTTTGACTTTTGTGTACATTGCACTAGCCTATGCATTTACATTTTGCCCGCTCACTTAGATCAGACATTTTGCTTTGTTTAGACATTCATCAACTTAGTTTGCACATTGCATTTGAAAAACATCAAAAAACAAAAAAAAATCATAAAACTACAAATAACACATGGCCCGAAAAGACCTTAAACTAGCTTACGGCCTAGAACGGCCTAAAACTACCACGTGTTTCTTTTCTTTCATTCATACATTTTAACTCTGTTTACAATAGGTATTGCTTGATTTTATTTTCTTTCTAGTCAATTTTTGCAGGATCTTGCAGACACATAGCATGACCATGTATGCAGCATCACACCTTACACAAGTAAGGTAAGCACTAGTTCACTATGACTATAAACTGGCACAGATAGTCCACTATGACTATAAATTGGCATAGATAGTCTGCTATGACTATAAACTGACACAGCTTGTCTTTGCGTCATGATGTTAAACTGGCACAACATCCACTGTTTGCTACGACATTAAACTAGCATCCAGCAGTCTTCTAGGACTATAAACTAGCACATTAGGGTCTACCAGGATCTTAAACTAGGCTCACGATCTGCTAGGATTTTAAACTAGCATGTTGCTGATCTGATTCGAGCATCTACCATTGGTGAAACCCTTGGGGCACTTGCAGCATTATCGCCTCTCACCATTCTGCTAATTTTTGGGAGCACTGGCCATTAGTGCAACCTTTAGAGGACTCACAACATCGTCGCCTTGGCACCTTCATTGGCTTCCTGAGCACTTGCAACTGGCACAACATTTGACACATTTGCAGCATCTTCGCATCTAGCACCTGCAACATCTTCACATTTGACATTTGCACTTGCATTTCATGTTTTGTGGTTTTCTTGTCTTCTTAGAGTTGTGTTTGTAGGATGAAGCCTCAGAGGTAGTCGTGTAGAGATGCATCTCACTACAGCAGCAAGTCACCACATTGCTTTGATGTGCATGATTGGACTAGTTGAGCCACTCAAGAATGCACTTCCACCCCTCATCCTTATTACAACCTATGCACATTCACTCCATTATCCTAATATCCTCTTATCTCCCCCATACTCATGATTTCACATCCCTCAGATGCATACACACTATGATGCACATGACATTCTCTTCACATCAACTATAAAACCCATAGTTGATGTAACACAACTCGTCCTGTGGGGAGCCTCTGTTGCATGGTCAAAGCCTAGGTGGATGTAACACGAATCATCCCTGGGAAACAAAGTCCATCTTCTCAATGGCCAACTTGTAGCTAATCATCCCTGGGATCCACATTTTGGGCTAACCCTAGCCCTATAAATACCCTGGGAACCCAAGGGTTACATTCCTAGACCGTTGGCATTCCCCAAGGGTTGGCATTCCTTAAATGTTGGCATCTCCTCGCGGTTACATTCCTAGACCGTTGGCATTCCTTAAATGTTGGCATCTCCTAGCGGTTACATTCCTAGACCGTTGGCATTCCCTAAGGGTTGGCATTCTCTAATTGTTGGCATCTCCCAGCAGTTACATTCCTAAATTGTTGGCATTCCCAACGGTTACATTCCTTGACTATTGGCATTCCTTGGATGTGAGCCTTTTTAAGCACGTGGCATTTGGCATTTTGGGAGGAGGTGAGCACTGATCTCCGTGGGTGAATAAGACCCATAGCACACCACACCGGCAAAGAGGCAGAGTTGCACATCACGGCCCACTGCAACTCCATTGTAGCCCTGCAGAACATTGCATGGTGCACCGCGGTGGCCAACCTGGCAAGCATGGTTTATCACGACGAGCGCCAGACCTCACGATCGAACGCTCTGCGCTCCCATTGTGCCTATGGTACATTGTGTATATCTTTGTGAATTAACCATGCTCCCTCTTTTGGGGGCGGTGCATTGTTGTTCTCAAATTCTATTACATTTCTCAAGCATTTCTCTCTGGCATTTAGTTTAATTCTTGTACTTTCTTACTGTTTCATACATATTTGCACATTCACGTCATGTTTCTTAGGTTGGGACATCCTGCTACGCTCTAATCGAGCTGGACCCGATGCCCATGCATAACGTAGTATAAACTCTTTTAACACACGATCATTTTAACATCACGTAAGTCCTTGTTTGATCGACAAGACCATTCAAGACATCCCATTTCTGTTTTCTCCAGCATGGCCCTCACACGGATTCGGGGATAGGCTGTGCGCTTGATAACTTCTTGGTGTTCCAGCCACTGACGTTTTTGGTCACTACAATCGGGAAGTTGAGCAAATAAAAATAATAAGTCTTTGCATGGTGTGGTTCTCACGCAAAAACAAAAAAAAAAAAACAATGAGAATTCAAAGCACACGCCTTAGACGAAATAATCATTTGGGCTACAAGCACTGGTTATGGAACTAAAATAAACATGTTTCTTCTAACTAAGGCCCTTCTTGCTTCCCACTTTCTCTTCTTTCGTTTCGTCGGAATGGTGGTGTCTCTATGGTGAAGGCATCCTTGTTACTTCAAGTGGATGGGGGCCGAATGTATTAATGCAAAGTCATTGAATGTGGTTTGTTTGAGGCCGGATGTGGAACAGAATCTACTAAGTCACATTAACCATTAATACACAAGGGGCTATACACCACCTTGTTCTTGAGATTTCATTCCATTTTCTTCTTTCCATCCTTCTTTCTCCACTTATCACCTCATTGCTGGTTGTATCGGTAGTCTATATTTTGGTGGATGCATTGTTTTCTTTTTGGTAAATTCTTGTGGTTAAGACTTTAACTCTTGTCTCCAAATGACATTTCTAGAGCCTACAGACTCTTTGAATGTGGGATTGTCAGGGCATTAAGGGCATGAGCCTGCTTTGGGGAGGACTCACTGGCATTCCTATTTAGTGCATCCGTTAATTTCTTTCCCTTAAACATTTATGCAATCACCAATTATTTTTTTCGTTTCCATCTTTGGCATCCATTTTATTGGCATGGCCGTTTTTCTTTTTCTCTATCCTTATTATTCCTTATCTTTTTCCATTCTATCGCTACCAGAGATTCGCTCTCAGTCATGGGGGTCCTGGTCCAATTTTTTTCGATTTTTCTCTTAACCCCTAAACCTCGGGTAGTCACCAGTATTATATCTCCAGATCTGTATCAGCCATATCACAACTCAGCCAATGNTACCATTAGTGTCATTCAAGTCAATAATCCCATACCTTCCCAATATTTTGTAAGGAACTCAAGAACGAGTTTTTATTCAATCATGGAGGTATGATGGGACGCGATATCGTAGCCCATCGCTAGTTCTATAAATAAGAGGCGACTTTCCCTTGTTTGATCATCTAGATCTAGACTCATAGCTAAACTTTGGTAGTTTTACCATTCCAGAGATAGAATAATTTCCATGTGCCCGCAGTAGGAGTCTCAAAGTGAATAGATCTTTATTCGAGCAAATTGTACTTGAGTACACATTTGTGTACGGAAATAAAGACGAACTTTCTAATAAACTTTGCAGTGTATGGACTAAGCTAATTAGGATTTAATTAATGTTAAATGCTTAAATGCTTTCTTAGATAATTAATCTCTCTCAACCCTCAACTCTCCTAGTTAAGTGCATTCAGTACGATCGCTTTGAGCACGTGTGCTATGCTTGGTAACTCAGTAACAAATAGCGTATGGTAATCCCAGTAGCGTTGCATTGGTTTAGGGTGTGTACGGCAAGTGGGAACGGATAATAATGCTAGGACGATTAAAGCTTAGTTAGTGAAAGTTAGTTATTTAGTCTCTTCACCTCTTTCCTCTCTTAGCATAGGTGATAAAAAGATAAAAGACATAAAAATCATATACCTCAGACTTACTTAACCATACAACCATGACAATACAACGATTGATTAACCTTAAGTGTTCCATAAGGCGCGTAAGCACTTAGTCCTTGGAGTTCGACCGGATTGTGCGTGTAACGCTTGTATTTGTATGGTTGAGTGTAAGGGTACCTCGCCACTCATCAAATAGTTTGATGAGAAGAAAATCTATAGAATGTGCTATGAAGGAACTATGCTAAAGTACTATTAGTAAATTAAATAATCAGTATGAGGCTTTGGAATTAGGATTACTAACAATGTAGACTTGATTTAATTATTCACAATCCATTCCAAAATGCTATTCAAATATCGTATTAGAACAACAAACTATCATGGATGTGTGTTGGATGGAATGCATCACAAATTTAGGTCTTGAGATAAAGAAGTAAACAAGCATATGTTAGTGTAGTTGAATCCATTGAAGAAGTGACATTTACCATCCAACGTAACTATAAAAATTTAGAGATCAATACCCAACAATAGAGAAATTTATAAAATTTATATGAAACAACAATATTAAAGTATGGAGGGATATCACAAATTTAGTTCTTGAGAGAGAGAAATTAACATGTACGTGTTGCTGTAGTTTATATGAATTAAGAAGTGAGATTAACCTTTCAATTACAAAAATAAGAAAATTGGTAATTTTAGGAGAGAAAAATGCATAAAACATGATTTGAAACAACAATATTCATTACTCATAGTAAATCACAATAATTAGTACAAGGTTTTGCAACTAGAATTACTTAGGATGTAGATGCAAGCAAGAGTAAATTATCAAGATGTACAAATGCATTTGAACAACAATGATTAAGAATGTAATCCAATTGTACCCCTAGTAATGATTATGAATTTCAATCAGGGTGATAGAGTGAATTAGAAATTTAGTTTTTTGAGAGCAAGTAATTTATAAATACATGTTGATGAAATTGATACAACTTGAGAAGTGACATTAACCATTCAATTATAGAAATTTGAAATTAGTAATTTGAGGAGAAGAAAGTCTATAGAATGTGATATGAAGGAACAATATTGAAATACTATTAGTTAATCATAATAGTCAGTTTGAGACATTGCAATTAGGATTATTAACAATGTAGACTTGATCCATTCCAACATGCCATTGATATAGCTTATTCGAATAGCACATTGTTATTGATGTGTGATGTAGGATGAGAAATTGCAACTAGAGTGGATGGATTGCTTCATAACTTTAGTTCTTATGATGAAGTTAACAAGTACATGTTGGTGTAGTTGATACAATTTAAAAAGTGTCTTTTACTATCCAATGTAGAAATTTATAAAATTGATGTAAAATAACAATGTTGAAGTATGAAGGGACATGAGATATTGCATGTAAAGTGATTAAAATTTTCAATCAAGGTGACAAGAGTGCATTGAGAATTTAGTTTTTGAGAGAGAAATTTACAAATACATATTGGTGTGGTTGATAAAAAAAGATCTATTTTTTCATAGAGGTGAATGATTAAAAATAACTCATATGGCCAACCTCATTTTGTGGGGACAAGGCTAAGATGATGAAGATGAAGATGTTGGTGTAGTTGATAGAATACAAGATATATCATTAACCTTTTCAATTATTAGAATAAAAAATACAAAAAATTAAGAAGATGAAAATTCGTTAAACATGATGTTAAACAACAATATGGAAGAACTCATAGTAAATCACAACATCTTAGAAATCAATATATCAGAAATTTGAGGATAAGAAAATCCATGCAATGTGATAGAAAAGATAATATTGAAGTGCTACTATTAAATTGAAATAATTAGTAGAAACCTTCATTGCTGGGATTACTAATGATGTAGCTTAACATTAGATTTTGAGAGTAAGAGGAAATTGACAAGGACAAATTATGTTTAACATTAACAATTATCTAATCCAACTAAGCAAGTGAGATTAACCTTTCAACAATGAAAACTAAGAGTTCAATACTTAAGGATAGAAATCCATAAATTTGGTGTGAAACAACAATAAAGGTATGAAGGGATGTTGGACATTGCAAGTTAGAGTGATTATGAATTTCAATTAGGGTGATGGAGGGCATCAAAAATTTATTTTCTAAGAGAAAGCAATTTACAAGTGGATTTTAGTGTAGTTGATATAATTGAAGAAGTGACTAACCATTTAATTATAGAAATTATAAAATTAGTAATTTGAGGAGAAGAAAAGCCATAGCACATGATATAAAGGAATAATATTCACATACTATTTGTAAATCTCAATAGTTATTCTAAGGCATTGCAACTAAGATTATGAATGTAGACTTGATTTGAGTCATTTACAATCCATCTCAACATGCCATTGAAATAGCTTAGTTGAATAACAAATTATTATTGATATGTAATGTGAGATGAGAAATTACAAGGATGGATAGAATGCTTCACACATTCAATTCTTAAGATGAATAGGTTAACAAGTACATGTTGATGTAGTCGATACAACTTAAGAAGTGACATTTACCATCTAATGCAATTGTTGAGGTCAAGAGAGCAATACCCAACAATACAAAAATTCATAACATTGGTGTAAAGCAACAATGTTGAAGTATGAAAGGACTTGTGGCATTGCAAGTATTATAATGACTATGAATTGCAATCATGTTGGCTTAGTACATTAGAAGTTTAGTTGTTAGAAGGAAGAAATTTACAAGTACATGGTGTAGTTGATACAATTCAAGAACATTAAAATTTGGATTATTGAAATTGAAAAAAAAGAAATATAACTAGATGTAAATCCATAAAAAGTGATGTGTAACAAGAACTAGTAGACTAGAAGAGTAAGTATGAGGCTTTGCAAGTTAAGAGTGAATTGACAAGAAGTATAAATGTAGTTTAACACAAATGATTAAGAATGTAATCCAACTCAAACAACAGTATTGGTGCGAAACACAACTATAGAAATTGACATCAGACATTCATTTGTAGAAATTGAGAAATTAGTACTCAAGGACAAAGAAATACATGAAATTGTTGTGAAATAATAGTATTAAAGTATGAAGGGACATGAGATATTATAGGTAAAATGACTAGGAATTTCAACTAGGATGTTTGATTGTATTACAAATTCAAATTTTGAGATAAAGAAGAATACCTGTACATGTTGGTGTAATTGATACAACTCAAAAATCACATCATTATTTAATTACAAAAATTTTAAAAATATCAAGGAGAGGAAAATCCATGCAACATGTTATGAAAAAACAATATTGAAGTATTACCAGTAAATCACAACTTGTATGAACCCTTGCAACCAAAGAAGTGACATTAACCATTCACATATAGAAAATGAAAAATCAGTAATTTGAGGAGAAGAAAATCTATAGAATGTGATATGAAGTAATGACATTGAAGTACCATTATTAAATCACAACAGTTAATACAAGATATTGCAAATATGATTGCCAACAATGTAGACTCAGTTGAATCATTTATAATCCATTCAAAGATGCTATTGAAACAACCTATTTGAACAACAAACTATTATTGATGGATAATGTGGGATGAGAAATGATAACTAGGTTAGATGAAATACTTAACAAATTCAGGTTTTCAGATGAAAAAGTTAACAAATACATGTTAATATGTTGATATAACTTAAGAAGTGATGTTTACCATCCAACATAACTCTACAAATTGAAACATCAATACCAAAAGGCAAATAAATCCATAAAATTGGTGTAAAACAATCATGTTGAAGTAGGAAGGGACATGTGATATTGGAAGTAGAATTGTAACGTCTTGTCCCTTGTTAAAGGATGGAAACAATTGTAAACAATGTAATTAACCTTCAAATGAAGGGACACCTCATTATGAAGAGTTACGATTATTCATGTATCCCTCTGGAAAGGGTTTGACCTATGTCATTTAAGGTTGGGTTTAGAGGTCATGTCGGCATGGAGTTGCGGAGTTGGGAAAGGCAAGTGACAGGAGTCGGGTGAAGCGGGACAAGAAGGGACTGATCACGTTTTTGGCTAGACTACCTATAAGGTTTAGGTGGCATAGGAAGATAACCCAAAGGGTGTTATAGTACTTTGTCCTATTAATAATTTTTTTTTGTTTTTAATTTTTATTCTGCAGTTTCAATTATTTATCTACTAGTTAATTCATTTATTAAGTATATATGATGTTCCATTATATTATTAAGAGAACGATGAATGCGATAAATTAAGCGATCATATTTTTACGACATTTGGGAATGGGATGTCACATTTGATATCGAAGAAAACCATAATTTAGGAGCCAAAGTGGAAGAAAAACATAATTTTATTATTATTATTGTAAAACACAAGTACATCTAAGCAAAATGCCGAAATGGAAGTAAAATATTATTTTATCTTTTGTGTAATAGAGGAGAAGTACATCCAAGCAGAATACAGAAAAGGAAAGAAGTGGAACACAAGAATGAGAAAGATGTAAAGAAAACAATAATAATCATTTATTGTGATTGAATGAATCGAGGAGATTTGTGACTATTTTCAATTGTGCTTCCCTTTCTTCATTAGTAGCACCTTTCTTGCTAAGCACTACCTTACATCTAGTCAATCCGTCACACAATTGTTTAATGTACTTAGTTGCACATCTTGCCATAGTTGCTGATTTCTCCTTTCTCTTAAGTTGGGTTTTTAGCATCTCTATTTGAATTGATTGATCATCCATGTCCTTTTTCCATTCCTTCTATTTCCTCTGCATAAACAAGACTAAAATTATGAGTTATGGACCAATAGAAGAAAAGGGAATAGTAAAGAATAAAAAAAATTTATTTATTTGAAATCAATCATTATCAATTTGGAGGAACCGTTCATGAGTCTCTAGATGGTGAGCCAAGCACGTTGTACTCTCCAATTCTCCTAAGAGTTGCTCTAAATCTTTGACAACATTCGGAGCATCCTTGAGAATTGGATGCAAAGATGATGAAACTCTAGCTTGTACTAAATCATAGTCTTCTTTGAAGTTGCATGACTAAGACTCTCGTAAGTGGTAGACACCCTCACGAACATAATAAGGGTTTGTTATCAGAAATTCATTGATGAAGACGTTGAAAAAGCACGAGTTTTTCTTTAGTAGCTGTCACTATTTGTCCCATCAAATAAGAAGAGCTTGAGATAGAAAAAGGAACCACTAGAACAGTCTCAGGAATTGGTGTTGGTGCTACTTGTGGAAAGGAACATCTTGTAGGTGTAGTAGAAAAAGAAGGCATGCTCGGTGATCTAGATAGAGGAATGGGAGTCTATTTGAAAGTGGCGCTTGCATCATCTCTATCCATCTCTTGGATAAAGTACTATTGGTCCATAGACCTCTGCAACACAAAAACATCAACATCATACAAGATACAAGAAAGATAAAAGGAAAGTATTCAAACCTTTAAATAATTAAAACTTACTTCTGGTTGCTTTTCTTTGTCTTGTCTTGTACTTTGTTGTTGACTTTGCTGGTGGGGTTGTTGTTGAGCTTGTTGTTGGGCTTTTTGTTTTACAATTACTAGACCACTAGAACTTTGCCGAGTACGTTGCCTCTGCAAAAAGAAATTTATTAGAAAAGAAAATAAGGTGTTAAACTAAGTTACACACACACACACACACACACATTTTTAAATATATACCTTGGGAGTGGCAAGTTTGATTTGTTCTCGTGGTGAAATCGTACCAAAAGGTTGAAGTACCTTGAACTTCTTTAGCTTGTGCAACTCCAGCCTAGCCACTTTGAATTAATTTATTCTATAGCCTAGATTGCACTGTCAAATACATAAAATAAAGATATAATCAACAATAAGAAAATAATATATACATAAAAATACCTTGTTGATTTCCTCTTGATTTTGAGTATGCTGTAAAGTCATCTAATCTTTCTTGGCACCCACAATCCTACCCTTTATAACTCTCCCATCTTTAAGAAATTCAGGACATAATCGGGGATTGTAACAACTAAAACATTTGTTTGGATGGTTATAACTTAGGATCAAACACATGAACAAAGGTACACAACATAGGGTATAAGGCTTGGCAAGATTTTGCTGAGTAGCAGTAATTCCAGTTATGGTATTATACCAAGCAGAGAAACAAGTAATGACCAGTCATAAACTTTGCCAGTTATGGCTCATGAAGTATGTAAATGGAATAAGAATTAACATAGGATTGATGTTTAAACCACAAAATGTTATTAAAGATGTGGACATAATTCAAAGTGAATCTCATTGATGAAATCTCCACAAATAAATTGGCTTTTGCCAAGAGCAGAATCAATAATATAATGAGATAATTCCTTTTTGTAAAATGATTTAAATTTTGAAGAGAAGTTGATGGAATTAAAGGATCCTCTCTCATGAATCGTTGTTATGTCACGTCGATAGGCCCTTGTTGATGTGGCCTTGTGAACAGGGCCCTGTTGACGTGGCTTTGTTTATGTGGTGTTGCCCCATTGATGGGGCCATGTCGATGTAGCATTTGCTACGTCTATGGGGCCCTGTCGACGTAGCTCTAGAATAAAAACTAGCACACCAGCAATGTTTATAGAGGTCATGTGATAGTTGTATTAGAGTTCTTGCAGTTTTTCCATTTGAAAGTTAAAATATTTCTCTGAGTGCCCGCAATAGGAGTCAGAAAGTGTACAGATCTTTATTCAAGCAGTATTGTACCTAAACAGACTAGTGTGAACGGTAATAAAGATGAGCCTTTTGATCAAACCTTGTAGCACTTGGATTAGATTAATAATTTATTTATGCATTTATTATTTTCATTAATTATGCAATTAATTAAGCTAAATTAGACTTCAAGTGATGAGTTAATTAATTAAGCTAAATAGATTAAGCACATAAGTACGACTGCTTCGAACGTAAACACGTATTCGCTTAGTAATCCTAGTAGTGTTCTTGCTTGGTTTGCCTAGTAGTGTAGTGCTTGGTAACACCAGTAGTGAATATGTGGGTTCAGAACATGTACAGAAAATGGGACCGAATGTTTATGTTAGAACTAGTTAGAGATTAGTTAATTAGTTAAATTAAATTAGTCATTAAATTACTTTATTTTTCTATTCTAAGCACCAGGAGCATAAAACATAAAATAATAAAAATCATATGCTTCGATTACACTTAACCATACATTTATGCATCACAAGTGTAATTCAGAAGACAATGAATGACTATTAGGGCAAGGTTCACTTCCTAGAAGACTAGTGTGTTGGAAGACATAGAGTTCACAGAATTCGACCAGATTGCACATGAGCGCTTCGTGATTCGTATAGTTGGATGTAGGGGTATCCTTCACCGGTCATCATTGGTGCCATTGATGGGGACTCTTTTTGTTTGAAACGTGTGCTATTTAGGTTTAGTGAATATCATTAATATTGTTGGACGAACAATAAGGTCAACATCATTCTCATCATAAATATAATTACATAAGCATACCGATATTTTATTTCTATTGCAAAATGTTTTCTTCTCACAGGCGTAATGATTTTAAACTGTCGATCCTTCAAGAATGCAAGGTGGTATATATTCATCTAGATGAGTATGTGTTCGACTTCACCTTCATCCTGGATTAGGATGAACAACTATGATGGTGTGATATGGAAGGCAACATTGTAATGCCTCCCAATTGATTTGTGCCTGTGATGTTGCTTCAAACTCTTAAGAAGTTAGACATCCAAGATCTTCAAGAGGAGTACGTTGTGCATGATTACGACTACCGAGACTACCATTCCACTGAAACACAACGCTAGAAAGATCAACATCAGGAGAGGCGTCATGAGTTTGTGAAGGGGAAACGGTTCACCAATCCCTTATTCTTGCTTAACTAAGACGACAATGAGGACCCTCTCCTTGGGGGCTCTCAACATGAAAAATTTCCACCCCTTGTTATTGGTGATGGAGGTGTGGCCATGAATTTGCGGTCCACTATCAAGAATCTAGATTTAGATAAAGATGGTAGTCAAGGTAGGGCTCAAACAAGTGTCAAGATGATAAGAAAACTAACGAATGTGGCTGTGAAAATCAAAGGGGAGTTGGTAGATACCATGGTGGTGGTAGTCCTCCTCCCTCTTCACCCTCTTCATTTGCATCTTCTTCTTCCTCTTTTGGTTTTTACAGACGTTGCAGAAAGAACAACTGTGATGGAGGTGAACAATGGGATAATAATGATGATTGCTAAGCCCATAATGATTGAAGGGGTAACAGAGGATATCATCAATGATAATGAAATAATGATGATGATGAGCCTTTGTTGGCAACTCGAAGCATGTTAAATATTGCGAAGGCTGTAAAGATTCCAACTAGGCATGTGAAAGATAGTCGGATTAGATGATTTGATGTGAACAATATTTCCAAATTTGAGGGGTGATATAATATTGATCCATAAACACATATTCAAGCTCTTCATGATGCATGTGCCTTACAAAATATTGAAAACAATTGATAGAAATTCAAGCTATTTCCTAGGACATTTATCAAAGAAGCAGAAAGCTAGTATCGATCTTTGGAGCCAGAATCCATCCGCAACTGGAGTTAAATGCTTAAGCTATTTAACGATAAGTATCAGATGTACTCCAAAGAGTTTAATCTGAGAAGGCAGATTCAAGAATGGAAGCAAGGAAACGCTGAACTCTTGGACGCTACCATAGGCAGATACTATTCTCTCATACACCGATGCTTTGGCCATGGTTATTTTCGGCGGGAGCAACTTCACCATATCATAGATGGACTTAGATAAAAAACAAGGAGAGCTCTTGGGGTCTATGCCCAAGAGAGACTACTAGAACTAAGAGCCTATAAGATTCAAAGGCTAATTGAGGAGGTAGCAAAAGAGGAAGGAGAGCTAAAAAAAATGTGAAAGTGCAAAAGAATACAACAGGGATCCCTCTATTAGGAAGAAGGAAGTCCGATTTTGTGATAGTGAAAAGGAATCACCTCTTGATAAGGTGGTAAAAAGAAAGACCTTGTTGATCCAAAAGTCTATGTTTGAAATTTTGGCTAAGGTGGATAAAATGTGGGATTCATTGGATAAAAAATTCCAAATTTCTCTAAAAATTGTTGAAGAATCAAGAGAGCAAAGTAGTGATAGTAGTCGTAGGAGGCGAAAAGAAGCTGAACGTGTTTACCAAAGGGGTAAGGGAAAAATTGATGCAGTAGATAAAGTTGCAGAAACCAAGTTAGATGATGATGGTGGGCATAACATCTACCAATACAAACATCCTAAGGAATGTTACCCCATTGTGTCATACTTATAGAAATCTAGGATGTATGCTTTAAATCCACGACTAGTAAGAAGACAAGGACCTAGAAGGTTGTCTTATCCTCAAGGCAATCCTAGGTAGTTCCATTAGCAACAACAATATTATCCAAGTGGAACTCTACCATAACCATATGAACAATATCAATAGTGGCACCAACCATAGTCATGGGGGATGCCACCACCAAGGCAGCAGTGCCCTTATAGGCAACCAGATCCATATGGGTATTATGTTCAGCAACCCCTGTTTCCACATGACTCTTCTAGTCACATTTCTCCTTTCCAACATCACTACTATCCTCTAGAATATGTCAGAGGTCACTCTCCATATTCCATGAGTGATGCCACATTTTATTCTTATCCTCCTCTTGTTTCTTCACTTGTTCATCCACCCTCAATGCAACTATCTCCTGCTCCATCCATGCAGGGTAAACTTTCAGCTCAGCCGTAGCAATGTAATGCTATTGGGGCCATCAATCTACAATCGGTTTATCAACTGAGGGGTTTGGAACCTCATGCTTGCAAAAAACCATTTTTTTAACCTAAAAGTCCTACTAAGCCCTCACAGACTTAGGAAGTTGATCACCTTGCCCCTACTTCATCCTTTGCAAACCATTCCATTGGACCCCCTTCAAACCAAATGCCATAAAAAATCCATACTGTTATGCTCACCCATGCTGTATCTGATTAGATTTGGGTTGGCATCCATCCTAGGAAATTAGTTGATCTTGGAAGCCCTCTTATCTATCTACAGATTGTTGGGAATGAACCATGTAAAGATTTTCTTGATTCTGGTTCTAGTGTGAACTTGATATCTTATGAAATGTACACTGCATGAAACCTGCCGCCTCTCAAGAAGAGCAATATCAGATTAGAATTGGTGGACCAGTCCATCACTATTCCATTGGGATTGGTCGAAGACATTGTGACCACTATTTGTGAGTGGTTTTATCCTGCTGATTTTCTAGTAATCAAGGTTGAAACCTACAAAGGGGATTTCTCAATCATTGTGGGAAGGGCATGGTTAAGCACTATTGATGCAAGAATGGGCATTAGAGATATTTTCTTGGAGGTATTAAAGGAAAATACATTCGAAAAGATTGAGAAGAGATAAGTTTCATGCATCGCATATAACAATACAGGGTGCAATTGCATGCAAAAGCTCTAGTCTGTAAACTGAGCATCTATCTTTGCATGCAAGCAACGTGCACACGAAGTAGATATTGAAAGGTGTCTATACGCGATAGCCACAAAACAAGAAGGCATCTAGTCGCTGACCATTGATTATGATAGCAGCACAATGTGCATGGAACCTGCTGAGAGCCTGAGATGAGCCTATTTCGTAGTTATGGATGAACTAGGGCAAGTTCATTACCAACTCTCTGATGATGAAAATGCTGATACCAATTGGGGAGAGTTGGAGATCCTTGAGAATTTTAAACAGGAGCCCCTAGGGCTGAAAACTTTGCTTGCCAACGTAGAATATGCATTCTTAAAAAATGACAAGCCAATCATACTCAATGCCAAACTTGCTTTTGAATAGAAAGCAAAATTGTTGAAAATGGTCAACAAATTGCCAACAACCTTTGCTTGGTCATATCTTGAACTCATTGGAATTGATCCACGGATATTCCAACATCACATTTACATTGATGCATCCATGAAGCCAAGGAGGCAACCACAATGACGGTTGAACCCAAAATTGAAACAAATTATTAAGGAGGAGATTGCGCAACTCTATAAGGCATGGCTTATCTACCCCATTGCTTATAGCGAGTGGGTCAGTCTACTCGTCATAGTGCCAAAAAGAGGTGACAAATGGCAGGTTTGGATAGACTTCAGGCTGTTAAACATGACAACATTCAAAGATCATTTTTTGTTGCCATTTGTTGATCAGGTGTTGGACACCATATCTAGACATTGCAATTATAGTTTTCTAGATGGTTATAGTAACTATAATCAAACCCAGATTGCACTAGAAGATTAGGCTAAAACAACATTATAAGTCCTTGGGGGACCTTTGCATATCGCAGGATGCTTTTTGGTCTGTGCAATGCTCCTGCCACTTTCTAATGCCTAGTCTTAAGTATCTTTCAACAGCATATAGGTAGTGGAGTGGAAGTCTTCATGGATGATTTCTCCACTTATGGTGCTACATTCGAGCAAGCCTTGGACTGCCTTGAGCAAGTATTAAAAAGATGTGTGGAGACAAATTTGTGGTTCAATTGGCAGAAGAGTCATCTCATGGTTCAAGAGGGCATTGTATTGGGGCACCAAATTTCATAGGAAAGGATCAAAGTAGACCTTGAAAAGATAAGGGTTATTCAATGAATTACCTGTCAACTAGAAATTGTCAAAGATATTCAATCATTCCTTGGACACACTAATTATTACTGGTGATTCATAAAGAATTTTTCTAAGATAATGAAGTTGTTGGTTGAGTTGACATAGAAAGATGCTCCTTTCATCTGGACCAAGGAATGTGAAAGTGCATTACAGAGCCTCAAGCAGAAGCTCTTAGAGACTCTAATTCTACGGGCGCCTGATTGTTTCAAATCATTCCATATTATGACAGATGCATCTAACTATGCCTTGGGTGCTGTGCTTAAGCAGTTGGATGATAAAAAACATCCATATTACATCCACTGTTTAAGTCAAAGCATTGTGGGTGCACAACTGAATTACACCACCACGAAAAAAAAACTAATGGTAGTGGTGTATGCTCTGGAAAAGTTTAGGCACTATGTGCTTGGATATAAAGTGTTTGTACACACTAATCATAATGCCATTTGCTTCGTCATGAACAAGTCAACGGTGAGCCATTGTGTTATATGGTGGTTGATGATCTTACAGGAGTTCAATTTTACAATGGTAGATCGAAAGGGGATTGAGAATGTGGTCGCTAATCACTTGTCTTGGTTGGGATGGAATAAGAAAGAGGAGGTAAGTTCACTATCTAATCTGTTTCCTAATGAACTCCTCTTTGTCGAGGCTATAATTGAACAAGTGTCACCAGAACCAAAATGGTATGATGACATCCTTACTTATTTTCTCACTTAGGAGATGCCACAGGAAGAAACAACAATTTCTTCATCAGAAGTGCTTCATGGAAATTAACGAACACCTTTACAAGGTGTGCATTGATGGCTTGTTTCACTAGTGTGTACTTGATGCAGATCAATTGCATGTTTTCTGAGATGCTCATGAAGGTCCTTTTGGGGACCACTATGCAGGGAGACACACAACCATAAAAATCCTGATGACAGGATACTATTGGTTCACAATCTTCAAAGATACCACCAATTTGTCTGATCCTGTGAGTGCTATCAACAAGATGGTGGGATGATCGCATGAATGGATGGTGCTCAATAGTGGATTTAATCACTGGAACCCTTTGACATATGGGGCATAGATTTCATGGGTTACATCACACCCATGTCCAACAAGAAGGTGTATATAATCATTGTCATTGACTATTGCACCAAATGGGCAGAAGCATTAGTTGTCACCGATTGTACATCATCCATTGTAGCTTGATTTGTATAACAACACATTGTAAATAGGTTTGGTGAGCCACGTGCATCAATTTCTGACAATGGAACCCAATTTACGGGTGCCACCTTTTAGAAGTTGATGCAATGCTTGGGGGTTGAACATAAATTAACAACACGCTATCACCCTCAAGCCAATGGTCAAGTAGAAGTCACCAATAGGGAGATCACAAAGATCTTAACAAGGATTGTAAGAAAATATAGGAGAGACTAGAGCACAAAACTTAATGATGTCCTTTAGGCTTACTGCTCGACATGGAAATTTTCTATTGGCTACTGATGAGTGGCAAGGTACCCCTACACTCAACCATACGAATATGAGCGTTACACGCATGATCCAGTCGAACTCTGTAGATGGACTAGTTGTGGCACCTAGACAGTTAGCCTTACGTCANCAGATGGACTAGTTGTGGCACCTAGACAGTTAGCCTTACGTCGCAGTTCGCTATCTTTCCACGTGGACTAGTATTATATTTTNTGTATACATCTTGGACTTCGTGCACAACTACCACTGGGATTACCAAGCGCAGATCCTAGGTACACTACTGGGTTACCAAGGAGTCACACTTAAATGCTCGTAATCAAGTCGTACTCATTCCGCGTTCTAACGTGAGTTTAAGGGTGAGAGAGTATTAACTAGGAAAGCAGTAAATAACAATTAGTTAAATAATTAAACTAAGTAAATGCTGTAATGATGAAGTAATCTCGATCTTTATTTTTGTTCATGTGCGTGTCCAAGTACATCACACTCGAATAGAGGGTGCTGTATAATTACATTCACCACACTGCAGGCATACACTAGAAAATATTCTATCTCTGGAGGGATAAAACTGCTAGAGTCTAGCTACAATCTAAAATAAAACTCTCAAACAAGGGAGAGCCACCTCTTATTTATAGGACTGGTGGTGGATTGCGATATCGCGTCTGGGTATGCGATATCCCATACGCGATATTGNAGTGGATAGGTATGGGATTATTAGATGGAAAAATGGGATGATTCCGCAGTGTGGGAAGAAAACAAAATAAAGACACAACACACAGAATATGCTACAACTACAAAAATTTGGAACTCATGTAGTTCCTGGTGGCGGTGGCTTCTCCATTGGTGCCTTCCCTTTGTCTTGTGCTCCAAGCTTTGAGGCTTGATGGCGTTGAAGTATGGCCTGGAGCTTCTCCTCTTCGGTTCAAGGGTCTTGTGCTGTCCATGCTAATGTTCCAACATTTGACGGAGTTGGCACCTCCCATGGACAGGGTAGTTGCGGAAACATTTGGTTGGCCTTGACATACCAAGCCGCGAACACCCGTTGTTCCTCCTCATAGGCTCTGGCTTTATCTTTGTACTCATGAAAGTCTGCTAGCCGTCGAGCCAAGTCTGTTGCGACATCTTTTTATCCCTAGTAGCTAGCTTTCACCACCTCAAGTTCAGAATTTGCAACCTCCAGTTTTTCCAACAGCTTCTTGCATTCTACAAATTCTGCTTCGTATTTGATGTGCATGGTTGCTACCTGTTGCTCGAGCTCCAACCTCGGTCGCCCTATTGTTAACATGGCAAGGTTGGCATATTTTAGATTTGCCAACTCCATGTACTCTGTCAAGTCTTGAATCTGTAGGTCTGGGTTCTTAACTTCTGCTTAGTGGGCGAAGGCGTATGTGTCCAATATGGCCCGCCAGTCAGTGTGTTGAGCACTGATAGTGTTGATTTGGGCCTTGGCCATATGGATCTCCTTTTCAAGGATCTATTTATACATCCCCACCTGATCCCGGAAGTGCTCCTTCAGCTTTTCATGTCGTTTAGCCTCATTCTGCCACGCGCTTATCTCAATCACTGACTTTTGACGAATGACGTGTACCTCCTCCATCGAGAGGATTTGATTTTCTCTGGCTAAACGGCTTACATCTCGGTTGACCCGGATGAATTGTTCTTGTAATTGATGAAAGTGTTCATCGAGAACATTCTTTTGCTTTTCTACAGTGGTCAACTGAAGGTTGTCTACAACAAGCTGCTTGTTTTCTTCTTGTAAGGCCTTGAGTGCCTTAAGATGCGCATGAGTTTGCGCTTGTGCTGCGGAGGCGTCCCAAACAACCTTCTCTTTTTCATCAACCACCTTTTTATTCTCTGTGATTAGCTTGGTTAGCTACTCAGTTCTAAAATTATCTAGCTGGTCTGTGGGAAAAAATTGCAGAGGGTCCCGCTATGCTGCTTGTAAGGCCATGAGCTTCTCTTGTAGTTTCTGCACTTCAGCTTCAGCATGCTCGGCCCTCACTTCTGTTAAGACCAGCTTCCCCTTTGTGGAAATGAGATTTGACTGAATCGCTGTAACATCCTGAGGGATGTCAAACAGGGACATCATTACTTGCCCTATTTGGAGCAATTGATCAAGCGCATCCTCATGTTTCGCAGTAGTTATTGAGGTTCCAGCCAAAGTTTGAGCATCTCGTGCTCTTGTGAAATCTGCCGGTGGCACAACAAGTACGTTGAAGGATTCTTTGATGTGGTCCACAATCACTTTTGCAGCTTTCGCAACATCCTGGTGTTGCATGACCACCACAGTGGCCCCTTCACCAGTCTCTAACTGCACCTGGAAAGATGCCGTGTTTCCTGAGATCTGTTGTGACGATCTAGTTTTTCCTCCTCCTGTGTAAATGGATACTTGCCCCTTTGTGCGATCCAACGAAACCGTAGGCTGAATGGCCTCATCGATGACGCGAAAGAGGTTTGCATCATCACGACTTCCCCAACTGACCGTCTTAGCGATGGCCCTAAGATGGCTCATCGACTGTTTGTAGTCTTATGGCAGTGGCGGCTGATCCTGGCCTATGCTAGGCCCTGCTTCTTGTTGTTGGTTAGGACTCGTGGCTGGAGGTTGGCTGGGTCCTGGAAGTTGGGTTGCAGTTGGTCCAATCATATGTTCTTCTTCTTGCTCTGGTCCCAGCTCTTTGCCAATGCTTTTTCTTGGAGCTGGCGCCTTTAGCAATTTAGCATATGAAGCAGTCTGGGCTTTTTGGAGGACGTCATTGGTGTACCCCCGAATACCGGCATGTCGACAAATATTTCTGATGAGACAAGGGAAAGGCAGTGCCATCTTCCCTATCTTTCATTCCTCGAACTGCCTCAGGATCTTCCATAAACCCTAAACCCTAAACCCGAAACCTTTCCCATCAACACTGCACATCCTCTAGCCACATATGTCGATATTCTTTTTAGGCCCTTTGTGGGAAAGAGGTGATATGTTCCAATTTTGAAGTAAACCTTCTCTTTCGTCGTCAACTCACCAAATGTTTTATCTCTACCATAAGCCTTCTCCAACCAATCCTTTCGCACATCAGGGTCTGAATGGGTGGATAACTAAGCAACTCTGGGCCCTGTATTCAGAAGGTTTAATACCTCCAAAATGTCCTGCGTGGAGAAGTCAACTGTCACACCACAAATATTGACCGTGGTGCCTTGCTCGCTATTATGCCAATATTGATACGTCTCTCCTAGGTACTAGGCACTGCTTTTAGAGAGGATAGGCCATAAGGGAGATCCTTTAAGGTGATCCCTAACGGCTTTAGGAGCGAACTCTGCAAATGATTCAAAGTTCAATTCCACAATCACTATAGTGAATGTGGACTTTTCATGGATGACCTAAACGCAATCTTGGGGCAACGTGAATTATTGTCCCTATTTAGGTGTTGCAGCAGCTCCTCCTTCTACCTGCCCAGACCGTTTGGTAGGAGGTTCTTCTTGATGAATGCTGAATGATTACTCCTCCTATTCTACATGTTGTCTAGCAGGGCCTTGTCTTTTACCTCTCTGAGATCGTTTACTTCCACTTTGGGAAGGACCTTCCTGTTGTCCACATTTCGGGGCCATCTGCAATCACACGGGGCCAAGTGTTAGTAAGGTTGTTTTTAAAGTTAGATTATACCTTACTGCTTGCCTTAATTAATGATCTTATGTTATCATGTGTGATATTGCCTGAAAACTGTAATGATGAGTCCTATGACTTA
>MNCI01000323.1:165364-181111 GCA_015680685.1 Gnetum montanum | reverse complement strand
TCCCTAGTGATATGAGGCAAAACAAAAATACTGAATTTTTAAAGGATTTTCTTGAAATCAACATTGTAAGTTGAGGACATTAGGCTATTATGAAGGAGTTCTATGGTAATTTCATTAAATCTAAAGGCACAATTAATGATGATGGTGTGGATTTTATTAATAAAACCTTGGGTGGTAAGAAAAAGGTTATGTGATGGTTCATGGGAACGTTGAAATTCAGAGGGATAATAGTAGGGAAAGAACATTATAAAAAATTATGTTGAGGATAAGAAATGATGTGTGTGAGCTATGTCACAAGTGAAGATTACAAAAGATTACACAAGTGGGTCCCCCCCAAAGCAGGTTTCAACCTAGAATGCCCTTATGTAACCACACATAAAGTGTCCGTGGGCACTAGAAGGGTCAAATGTAATCCGCAGTAACTCCACAAAACACACACATGTAAATATCATCGGAATAAGGTAAGAATTCTATGTTACACATGACATGAGCTACAATTACACGAACAGTGAGATGAGACGAAGTATAGAAGGGATCATAGAGAATGGGACATGAGGTAACTGACCCAGGGCACAGTGAGTCCTGCGTGTAAAGCATGATTAATGTGTCATTAACCCATCGTTCCAAGATCAGGACCAAGTCCATTCCTCTAATCAGTAACATTGCATTGTTTCATCTCATGGTGAGCAACTATGAGAGTACCATAACAACAAGGCGTACGATCACTTGGCATTTTGTTCAAGGGAGGAGTGATTTTTGTTTTGTAGCACTTCCTTTTTCTTTTCTTTCTTTTTCTTTTTGGAGTATACTGAATCCAGAGAAGCCGCCAACCTTCAGGCATGGATGCATGTCTTTCCAGTGGGACCTCCTAGAACAGCATTAGATTTTTGAGTGCCCGTTTGATTACTCTTACTCCCATTTTTTATTAGATCTACAAGGATCTTAGTACAACCATGTTGCATGATAACTCCCATAGATGTCACCAAAGAGAATCCACAAGTCTCCTTGATGTCACACCCTTATCATTCCCTCTTGATCCATCCTTCTTCATTCTGGGTACAATGAACACAAAATTAATTTTAAGTTTTAAAAATGTCAAGAATATCATTGTACCCTCGAACAGAACCTCTTATTTGTAGAGTGGATGAGTGGATGTAATGGGCTCACTGTCCAAATAATTGATCACTCGAAACTCGACAATATAGAATATACCTTAACCAACAATCCACATGAGTGTTTTATTCATAGATGAGATTACTTACAAAAATCATAAAAAGACAAAAATACTAAAAAGACAAAAGACAAAAAGATAAAACCAGAAGTTGAAAAATGAAAAAAACTAGAAAACAAAAAGTTGTAAAATTAAAGAAAATGAAAAGTATTTATTAATCTTGCTTGCTATTAGAATGGGGGATATCCCTCATAGCTAAACAGTTGAGGATGACAAGGATTAATAATTGATGACGGGGATCCTTGCATGTTGGAAGTATTGGAACTTGGCCATACTTACCCCATCGGGTTTCACACACTTGATTATAATAAGCATAGTGGGACAATTTGTACGATGCAGTTCCTGGATAACGAGTTGACCCACTATGATGTTGGCGACCGTTAGATGGTATGCAAGGATTGGGTTGTCGCTCTCCATTCATGCGTTCATTGGGCCATATTGTTGTTGGAGTGTGAGTTGGTGGCCCTGATGAAGTTACATGAGAGGTTGGGTTCGAGGGTAAGGGTGCACCATAATGTGGGACTTGTGCTGAGTTGGAAGATGCAGTGGCCTCGGAATTGTGTTGTCCCTTCTTATGGTTATGTTTAAAGAAGGGGTGCTTTGGATGTTGAGGAGGCTTTTCACTACTGTTGGTAGAAGTAGCACAAGTAATGTTCGTGGGTTGTTGCGGTGGTGCAGACACCTTAGGAATAGTTGGTGGTGTTGTAGAAGGAGGGAAAGGATGAGAATGTTGAAAGTTAGGAGGAGTATAAGGTGCACAAGGTGGTGGTTGTGTTGGAGGCATGGGTTGATAGTATTGAGGAGAATGGTATTGTGGTGAGATAAAGTGCGTTAGCCCAGTTGGAGAAACAGGATGTTGAACAAGATAAGCGTTTAGGTTCAGATGATATGAAGGATGTCTCCAGTCTAAGGGTGGTCTTCCCCACGACTGGGGTTGTTGCCACTGTGATCGAACACAGTATCTTTGTACGAACTCTGGATGTAACGTATTTCCCCAATGCTCATGTAAATGTAACAATATTGGGCATTGGCCTTTGGGGTGATCATACAGGCATAAGTTGCATTCATACGTATGATTGGCAGTTGAGCTCTTATTTTCCTTATTCCTTCTTTCCGATTGTCTAATGTTTTGTCTTGCTTCTTGGGTTGCCAAAAATTTATCTCCAATAAGGTTGATATATTCTCCACACTTTTGATACGTCCATTCCAACATCTTATTGTTCTTTGCCTCGACTTCTTCTAACGATTGTTGTATTGGCAAAGATGATTTTTTCTCCTTGTGATAGGTTGATTTTTCCTTTTTATGATCATGGACCTTTGTTAAGTTGAGATTTTGGTCCTGTTGATGTTTTTCAACACTCTCCCATCTAGCCAATTCTCCTTCTTCTTTTGCTACCCGCTTAATAAGCTCCTAGACTTGATGGGTTCATAGTTCGTATAGTTGACCTTGGGCATACATTCCTAAGGTCTCTCTTGTTGCATCACGAAGCCCATAAATGATATGGTACATTAGCCTTTTCTCAGAAAACCCATGGCTTGGATAGTTGTTTAATAGTGCATAATATCATTCTATGGCCATGTCCAAGGGTTCATGTTGTGCTTGTTTCCATCCTTGGATTGTTTCCTCAAGGTAGACACTCTTCTGTAGGTTTGATATTTTTCGTTAAAGACTTCTACCATTGTTGACCAACGTTGTATTGAATTTGGTTTTAACGATCTATACCATACTTTTGCTTGGCCAATGAGTGTCATGGGAAAGAGCTTAAGTTTTTGCCACCCGTTATCAATGTTGTTCCATGTATAGGCATCATAGAAGGCTTGTAAATGTTGATGCGGATCTAAGTCATAGCCTCCTGAAAATTTAGGAAAGTTGTTTAAATCGAGCTTGGGTAGATGACTCTCTTTACGATGCTACGGAAGATTCGAACGGCCTCTTGTATTTGCGTTAAGCTTGTAGTGGCTAGTAGGGGTTCATCGTCATCGGGTAAGTTATGCTTTCGTGTGTTGGGATGACGTTGCTTTCGTTCATGTCTATAAGAAACCCCCACTTCAGGTTGTGTACTCCAATCTTCACCGTCATATAGTTCGTTGGTTTTCCAATGAACTTCCTCACTAGGTGTGGCATTGTTATAGTCTTGTAGGAGAGCCATGGTTGTGAAGTTGTGTGTGAATTTATGTGTGACTTTTAATAATTATTTCTTTCCAAAGGATATATCGTTAAGTCCTTTACAATGACCTTGTATGATATAACTAATATAGATAACTAGCACCATCCTCGGCAACGACGCCAATGATGAGTGACGAGGTACCTCTACACTCAACAATACGAATATGAGCGTTACATGCGCGATCCGGTCGAACTCCGTAGATGGACTAGTTGTGGCACCTAGAGAGTTAGCCTTAGGTCGCAGTTCGCTGTCTTCCCACCTAGACTAGTATTATATTTTTCACGTATGGTTTAGTCTAGAGTGAGGTGTATGATGTGGTTCCTAATCTAATGCTACTCCTAAAGATAATGGAAAGTAATATTAACTACTTTAGGGGAGAGAGGGTAAGAGAATCTAATCTAGCCTAAGTGCGATGAGCATCCATTCCTTGATTATCTGTACACATCTTGGACTTTGTGCACGACTACCACTGGGATTACCAAGCGCAGATCCTAGGTACGCTACTGGGTTACCAAGTAGTCACACTTAAATACTCGTAATCAAGTCGTACTCATTCCACGTTCTAACGTGAGTTTAAGGGTGAGAGAGTATTAACTAGGAAAGCAGTAAATAACAATTAATTAAATAATTAAACTAAGTGAATGCTGCAATGATGAAGTATGCTCGATCTTTATTTCTGGTCATGTGCGTGTCCAAGTATGTCACACTCGAATAGAGGATGCCGTACAATTACATTCACCACATTGCGGGCATACACTGGAAAATATTTTATCTCTGGAGGGATAAAACTGCTAGAGTCTAGCTACAATCTACAATAAAACTCTGAAATAAGGGAGAGCTGCCTCTTATTTATAGGATTGGCGATGACTGTGATATCGCGTACGCGATATCATAGTAAAGGACGTGATATCGCGTCTGGGCATGCGATATCGCGTACGCGATATTGCGGTTGCCTCAAATGACATCTCATTAGGTACTCTCGCTACAAGCTGGTGTATGGAAAACTTCCAACGCTCCCAATTCAATCGAAGCTCCATACACTCTCAACAACCTATGACTTAGATCTTGATCTAAGTGTAGCATAAACAAGGTCTAAGTCTAGCATAAAAAAAAAAGACTGATAAACCTCAACATGCTAGAAGAAAATCGATTAGTAGCCCTATCTTTGAATGAGGTGCACAAGGCATTCAATAAGCAATGTCATGGTCTTAGAATATGGAAAGTAAAATTTCAATTGGTAGATAAGGTTCTCTATTGGAATCCCACACACGTACCTCAGAAAACCAAATTCCAAACATTGTGGGAGAGACTTTATATAATTGATGAAACCTTTTGTTTTGGGGCCATGATCACATACAAACTTGAAAGCCCAAACAAAAAGCAGTTGGTTAACATTTAACAATTAAAGCCTTTCCATAAGCCAAAGCATGCTAGTGCAACAAATACCTCAATGGATGGACAACCACACTTCATTTTTTGGATCTTCTCTTTCCAACTCAGTTGTGGGGGAGGTGGCCATCCATTGCTAATCATCTATGTGGCTTCTCAGTTTTTCTATTTTTTTGTTTTACACATTTTTGTCTTTGCAATTTGTTTATTTTACACCTTTTTGATTTTAAATTTTTTCCTATTTTACACCATTTTTGTTTTACACCATTGTTAGTACATTTAAATCTTTCTTGAATATTTTACACTTTCTTATATATTTTACTTTATTTTTAGTGTGATTTTCTAATTTTTGCTAATAAACGTGCTTTTTGCTAATAGGACACAGTGGTGCTGTAGCTGTTATTAATGGTGGTTTGTGCTTAATGTTTTGTTTGCTAATGTCTGATTTCTATTTCTGAATTTTTGTACTAATGGCTAAGTCATGGTTTCTTTTTCATGGAACAAGTAGTGAGTCCACAACATCCACCCAGCCACAAACTCTATGGTTTTCCTTATTTTGGAAGTTGAGGTTCCTTTTATTAAATAAACTTTTAATAAATTTGTGACCTTGGTAGTTTTTGAAATTGGGAAGGATTCAAAGGTTTGCACAAGGTGTGACTTCAAGGGAACTCAATACTTTTTGTACTCTTTTACTTGCTTGGGCGCATGAGTGTTTTCATAGACTTCTTACTATTATATTATTCACACCATTCAATGAGAATGTCTTTACAATGGGGGAGTTTAAAAATCGGGAAGACAAGTAAATCAGATAACCTTGAAGTTGTAAGGTATTGAAACCCCTCATTTCCAAGTAAGCTATAAACACAATTGGATGTAGAGATAGTACATTATTTTGATGCAAAATAATAGTGGTTGATTGAGAGCTACATGAAGGAGCTTGAGGTAGAGGTGAAGCTTAATGCTTGGGGGCCATGATAAGGATGGTTAGAATCTTTTGATGATAGATGTGGAATTCTACGTGATTTACCTCCGAGTCTTTAGGGATTTAATTTCTTATTTTTAGAATCTTTGTTGTTTCCTTATTTGATTAAGAGGTCATCATTGATTTTCTCAGTTGACTTTCTGGCACTTGCTTTATTTGTAATTTAGTCACCTAAAATAGTGGAGAGCCAGCTAGCAATCTCTCCCTAAAATCATGTAATCAATTCATTGGAAGGTAGTGGAAAATAAAATATCCTCTCAATTTTTCATGGTATTGGAGCCACTTTGAATCCTAAATATCCCATCCTTTTTTTTTCCAAAATGGCAAGCTCGACATCCACTAAAACTGCCATCACCATCTATCAGGAGCCCGCTGCTACTGTTGGAGGAATGGAAGGGAACCTTATCATTGGCCACAAGTTGAATGGGAGTAATTACTTGTAGTGGTCTCATTCCGTCGTGATGTTCATTTGCAGAGAGGGTAAATACGATTACCTAACTAGCATTGCTATTTGACCAAAAGGAGATCCGAAATTCAAAATCTCGAAATTAGAATATGATATGGTTATGTTGTGGCTAATTAATTCCAAGAAAAACAATATTGGAGAAAATTTTCTTCTCTATGAAACAACCAGTGAAATCCGGGAATCAGCAATGGAAACGTATTTCAATGTCAAGAACACGTTAGAACTCTTCAGAATTGAGTGTACTCTTGATGATACTCAATGAGGTGATCAATCTGTAATTCAATATTTTAATTCCCTCAATTGTCTATGGAAATAGTTAGACAAGTTCGAAGAACTTCAATGGGACTGCCCATAAGATGGAATAAGGTACAAGCAAATTGTGGGGGGAAAAAAAAAGAAAACGAATCTACAAGTTTCTTATCGATCTCAACAAAAATCTTGATGTTGTTTGAGGAAGGATTCTAAGCACAAAGCCTTTTCCAAGCCTTTGAGAAACCTTCTTAGAAGTATGTAGGAAGGAGAGTAGAAAGAAGCTTATGATGGGATCATACTTTTCAACATCGAGCATGGAGAATTTTGCCCTTACCATTTGTGGAACTCTGTCGCAAGGTAGAGATAACAAGCAAAAGAAGGGATGTCCATGATGTGATCATTGTTGCAAGAATGGTCATACACGAGATAATTGTTGACAAATCCATGGAAAGCTGGATGATGTAAACCATGCTGTTGCTAAAGAAAATACTACACCATTTGAACAAAGCTTGTTCAACAAAGAACAACTTGAGTTGTTGCAAAAGATGTTCATACAACAATCCATTTTGACTAAGGTAATCACTTGATTGTATTACATGTTACTAAAAAGAAGTTAAAAATGTGGATTGTAGATTTTGGGGCCTCTGATCACATGACTAGCAATGTTATGATATTCAACAATCTCGGCCCCTATCATGAGAATATGACCATCAGAATTGCAGATGGATCTCTCGTAAAAGTGGTAGGAATCGGATCTGTGACAAATTCAAAGAATTTGATTCTTCACTCAGTTCTTTTTGTTCCTTGTCTAGATTGTAATCTTTTATCTATTAGTAAACTTACTTGAGATGTGAATTGTGTTGCTAAGGTTACCTCAAATGTGTGTGAATTTCAGGTCTTGGGTTTGGAGAGGACAATTGGCAATGCTGAATTGATTTCAAGACTCTACTCTCTCAGGGTTGCGGATTCTCCTACAAGAAAAGTTCACAAATCTGGTTGTTTAGTGTCTCAAAGTTAGAGTCATAAAAATGTTTCCTCTTCAAGTGTTGAGTCAAGTAATAAAAAGGTAATACTGTTGTGGCACCATAGGTTAGGTCATCCAAATTTTGCTTATCTTCAAAAATTATTTTCTTCATTATTCAATAATAAAAATTTAGTTGATCTTCACTATGAAGTTTGTCAATTATCTAAGCATGTCCGAAATTCTTATCCTCCACAACCCTACAAAATGTCACACCCTTTCTCTATGATACACAGTGATGTTTGGGGACCCTCTAGAGTAAAAAGAATTATTGGTTCCCATTGGTTTATATCATTCATTGACGATCATACTCGACTCGCTTGGGTATTTCTGATGAAGGAGAAATTCGAAGAAGGTTAGATCTTCAAAAATTTTCACTCTATGATTCAAACCCAGTTCAACAAAAATATCCAAATTCTTAGAATTGATAATGCTAAGAGGTATTTTCAATCCATCCTTGTAAATTTCTTGTCAACACAAGGAATAGTACATCAAAGTTCATGTGTTGACACTCAACAAAATGGCATTGCAGAGCGCAAAAATAGACATTTATTAGAGGTTGCTAGATCCCTAATGTTTTCTTCCAATGTTCCTAAACACTATTCAGGGGAGTTCATCTTGATGGTAGCTTACCTAATTAATCGAATGCCATCCCAAACTTTGAAGTATGATACACCTTGTCAAGTATTATTAAAATCTTTTCTTGACACATGGCTCTTATCATCTATTCCACCCAAAGTCTTTGGTTGTACTGCATTTGTCCATATTCACGAACATAATCATGGGAAACTTGATCCTAGTGCTATTAGATGTATCTTCATCGGATACTTGCCTCACCAAAAGGGTTACAAATGCTGCTCTCCTATCACGAAAAGATACTACAACTCCATGGATGTCACCTTTTTTGAGAATCAACGTTATTATACTAAAACTGCTATTTAGGCAAGAATGATACACTCAAATATTAGTCATGGGATATAGAAATAGAAAATCCTAGCTTTGAGCCCTCTTAGATACCTCTTGTTCATCTTGTCCTTGAATCTAAATTGTTTGAGTCTATTCCAAAATCTTTTGAGTCTTCTTAGATCCAACCTATTGAATTTGACAAACCAAGTGATAGTCAAACCTGTGTCTCTCATCCTTTGTCAAGTCAAATAGACAGCACATAGTCAGAAAACAATGGTGAACTATGGATCTATTCGAGGAGAAGAACCAACCAAGAGGAAATGGAAAAACAAGCATCAATTGAGCAAATCCACGAGTCTGAATTGAACTCAAGTATCGAAGATATTGCATCAGGTAATTCTCATCCTGATTTATCTCATAGTGGGTTAGCTGATGATGATTTATACTAGTTGATTGCTATTCGTAAGGGTGTGAGAACATGTACTAAACATCCTATATCTAAATTTGTTTCATATGAGAGATTGTCACCAAATTTTTAGGCTTTTGTGGTTAACTTCAATAAAGTTAAGATTCCCATTGGTATTAAGGAAGCATTTGAGTCGCCTGAGTGGAAGAAAGCAGTACTTGATGAGATCTATGCTCTTGAGAAGAATAACACTTGGGAAATTGCCAGTCTACCTACTAGGAAAAGGAAAATTGGCTACAAGTGGGTATTTACTATTAAATACAAAGAAGATGGAAGCATTGACAGATACAAAGCTAGATTGGTTGTCAAAGGTTTTACTCAATCCTATGGGATTGATGATCAAGAAACCTTCGTCCCTGTAGCAAAACTCAACACAGTTTGAGTTCTACTGTCTCTTATTGCAAACTTAGATTGGTCTCTTCACCAACTTGTTGTCAAGAATGCGTTCTTGACTGGGGGATTAGAGGAAGAGGTCTATATGGACATCCCACCTGGATTTGAATCAGAATCTAACTCCAACAAAGTATGCAAGCTTAAGAGGTCTTTGTATGAACTCAAACAATCTTCAAGGGCATGGTTTGAGAGATTTACCAAGGTTGTAAAGGGGCATGATTACACTTAGTGTCAATTAGATCATACCTTATTTGTCAAACACTCCTTAGCAGGTAAATTGACTATACTAATTGTGTACATGGATGATATTATCGTAATAGGGAATAATGAGAAAGAAATACAAAACCTGAAAGAAATACTTGCTACAGAATTTGAGATCAAGAACCTTGGAAATCTTCGAGACTTTCTTGGAATGGAAGTAGCTTAGTCAAAAAGGGGAATTACCGTGTCACAATGGAAGTATGTTCTTGATCTCCTCAAAGAAACTAGTATGCTTGGCTCTAAATTTTTAGAAACCCCCATGGACTCAATAATGAAACTGGGAGTATCCGAGAATGATGCCCCTATTGACAAGGGAAGATATCAATGCCTAGTTGGAAAACTAATATACTTATCTCACACTTGGCCGAATATTGGTTTTTTAGTTAGCATTGTCAGCCAATACATGAACAATCCCAAAGAAGAACATATGGAAGCTTTGTACAGAATTCTGAGCTACTTAAAAATCACATCTAGACAAGGATTATTTTTCAAGAAATCTTTAAAGAGGGATGTTCAAATTTTCAGCGATGCAAATTGAACTAGTTCAATGACTAATTGAAGGTCCACCTTTGGTTATTGCACTTACATGTAGGGAAATCTAGTAACATGGTGCAGTAAGAAGCAATCAGTTGTGTCAAGGAGCAATGTAGAGGAAGAATTTAGAGCCATGGCTTATGGAATATGCAAAGGAATGTGGCTTAGAAGACTACTCAAGGAGTTGAAGGTTCCCACCAAAGAACCAATGGAAATGTACTATGACAACTAGTCTGCCATCAGTATTGCAAGGAATCTAGTCCATCATGACAGGACCAAACACATTGAGATAGATCACCACTTCATCAAAGAGAAGATTGAAGAAGGGATTATCAAGCTATCATACACACCCACTAGTCAACAAATAGTTGATATTCTCACAAAGGCACTTCCAAGGAAGAACCTTGAAGACTTGTGTTCCAAGCTTGACATGTTAAACATCTACAACCTAGCTTGAGGGGGAGTGTGGAATTCTATGTGATTTACCTCCTAGTCTTTAGGGATTTAATTTCTTATTTAGAATCTTTATTGTTTCCTTATTTGTTTAAGAGGTCATCACTGATTTTCTTAGTTGACTTTTTGGTTTCTTAGCTGACTTTTTGGCACTTGTTGTATTTGTAATTTAGGTCATCACTGATTTTCTTAGCTAACTTTCTGGTTTCTTAGCTGACTTTTTGGCACTTGCTATATTTGTAATTTAGTCACCTAAAATAGTGGAGAGCTAGCTAGCAATCTTTCCCTATAAAATCATGTAATTGATTCATTGGAAGGTAGTGGAAAATACAATCTCCTCTCAATTTTCCTCTCAATTTTTTGGTAGAAAATCTTCAAGCTTCTCTGTTGATAAAATCCTTCAATCTTTTGTTGATATTGAGTTGTGATGGGCAAAGTCTTTCTTGCTTTCATATTTATAATACAACCACAAGAATCTTAGTAAAAGTAAAGAAGAAGTTTTAACTTAAATTAATCAAGGATTTGATGAAGCTAATGTTCACTTTTTCTGATTTTGTGACCTCTAGGTTCATTAAAGTGAAATTATCTCCAGCTCAAAGTGTAGTGCTCTTTAAGACGATTCCAACGGTACTAATTTTATCAAAAATCAGACTTATGGTTTGGAAGATATGGCAATTCTTGGGTTACGTGCAGTTTTAAAATTAAAAAAAGTATATTTTTTAAAATTTTTAAATTTGATTTTGAAAAATAAATGCTTTTTAAATTTTAATTAATTAATTTATTTTAAAAAAGGAAGGGGCTGGAGGTCTCGGGTTCAATTTTGAGCCCCGACTTTTAAAATCTTATATTATAATAATAATAATTTTAAAAAAATGAAAACCCCAAACCTTCGGTAGGGTTGTGATTGGTCCTCTTACCAACCATGACCAATCGTGTTGCTAGTTGTGGCTAGTCCCTACTACCAGTCGTGGCCAGGTCTTGTTGCTAGTTGTGGCCGATGGTTGCAAAGGGGATAGCCTGCAGCCTTGTTGCTAGCTATGGCTGATGGTTGCAAAGGGGTTGGCCAAGGGCTAGCCCAAGGGTGACCATGCATTACGCGTCGTCTATTTTCGCTGCACCATGCCTGCACCTGTCGTTGTGCCATCCATTGTCGTTGTTCATTACCCATCGCTATGCGTCGACTTCCTTCCTAGTCGCTGCTACCTTGCTTCCTGTTACTGTGTCATGCCCTGCAACTACTGCCATGCTGTCTGCTGCTCCCATTTCTTTGCATCGTCTGCTTGCACGCACATCCTTGGTTGCATTCAAGGCTACCGAACGTCGCCTTCCATACCACGAAATATTGTCTTCAGGGCCATCGAACATCGCATTCCATAATATGAAACATCGCCTCCCATGCTGTTGAACATCGCCTCCCATATCGCTAAACATTGCCTCTTATACGATCGAATATCTTCTCTGGTGAAACACCACAAAATTTCGAGCTTGGTACTTCTCTAGCAAGAAGCAGGTCCCTGGGACCCACCGATAACCACAGCTACATTTGGTGTCACACATTGCAACTTTGGGGATCAAAATGCTTAATTTTCACTAAGTATGCAGTACCAACGTATACGCCCAGCATATACGCCCAGCATCCACAGCATATACGCCCGACATCAACAATGTATATGCCTAGCGTAGACATCTAATTTACACGCCCGACGTACACTTCACATGTACGCTTGGAGGGTACGGTAAATGTTTACGCCCGACGTGGAATCTCCAGAGACAAAATGAAGACAACACCGAAGAGCAAGAATTGAAGCAAGTCGGTAGCTGTCAGCGTATACGCCCAGCCATTGTCAGCATATACGTTTGACGTATACGCCCAGCGTCCACAGCATCTACACCCAGCACATCCAACGTATGCGCCCAGCGTATACTCCCAGAGCGTACGCCCGCCTGACACAACGTATACGCCCAGCGTATACGCTCAACAGATGTAGTATGTTGTACACTTGTAAATTTTACGCCCTTTTTGCACCCGGTCAACGTCCACGTGTCGCCCAA
The DNA here is from genome assembly GCA_015680685.1 of Gnetum montanum. Taxonomy (NCBI): domain Eukaryota; kingdom Viridiplantae; phylum Streptophyta; class Gnetopsida; order Gnetales; family Gnetaceae; genus Gnetum; species Gnetum montanum. The sequence goes on along the minus strand of MNCI01000323.1, from coordinate 168,537 downwards.
CCCGAGTCTAGCGTAACAACCGGTATAAAAACCCCACTTTCCCACTTGTATTGGACGGTGGACAAAAATCCCAGAGCAGACCAGAGAACATTTACGCTGCGCACCAGAGCTAAAATCCTTTTACGCTGGACAGTCCTGTACGCTGAGCACACAGTCTCTACGCTCCGCCTACAGTCTGAACCAGCCGAGTCATCTCTGCATCCACTGGGGCTTTTCGTCCGCCTTGTGTTCATCACAACTGCGTTAGACCGGTGCACTGTACTTTCATTCTGTAATATCATTGTTTACAGTTTACGCTGATTTCTTATATGTGTTCTATTTACGCCCGTTTACATTTACATCTTGTTTGCATCTGTTACGCTGTTCACGCTCTCGTTTACGCCCGTTACGCCGTTTACACATAACCCAATGTATAACACTTCGACATACATTCGGGGAAATCCTTGTCTGATCTGCGTGCGGACCACCCAAGGTGCTCTGCCTTTGTGCATTCCAGCTCGCCCTCAGGCGAAGGCAGGGTCTTCTGTGCACGTCCTGCAATCCCACGATCTCTGTTTTCTTCCAGCCGGTGACCGACGATTTCAGGCGGTACAGAAATTGGCGCTAGAAGGAGGGCCTCCTAAAAACCTTACTCGCAAAATTCCCAGCGTTTACGCTATCGAGCGTATACGCCGCCAACCACACGCCGCTTCCTGCTGAAACCCTCCCAGCGTTTACGCAGCCCGGTCGGGAAACTCAGCCCGCAAACTGTCCAGCACCTACGCTGTTCAGTGTTTACGCTGTCCCTGTTAAAACTTAACCAGAAAACCATATGCTCCATTCTCTACACTGAACTCTGTTTTACGCTGAGCCTTGTCTTACGCTGAACTCTGTTTTACGCTGCACCCCGAAGTTGTATACGCTGCCTAGTGTATACGCTGCACTCCTTACGCTGTATACGCTGTCTACGCTGACGTCATACGCTGAACGTTAGGGCGTATACGTTGCACTTTGCCACCTAGTTTACGCTGTACTAAGTACTCTAATTTCGCTCCTCTACCCCGTATCACATCCGCAACAAGTCATCATGAATCCCGTGAACACCACCGCCGCCATTACTCAAGTCGCCAACATCATGGACACCCCAACTACCCAATAGTCTATCGTGCAACACCCGGGGGTTCAACCCACAGTGGGGCCCCGCCGGTCCCTAAGGTTGCAAGGGAGAGACCCGACCACTAACATCATAACCTAGGATCAGTATAATTTTATATGTATTAAGATACAAGCTGGCCTGGCTGTAGACCGAGCCGAGATGGAGGTAAAGAGGCAGTTCAAACTCTTTTACAGGGGGGGACGTGAGTTCATCCCTTCACCATATGACGTAATCTCGGTTCCGGAGCAGTATTCGGAGCTCGTCACGCAGCTCCTCCTGCAAAGGAGCCACTCGTTGGATCAACCTGCGCTAGAGCCCCAATTAAAGGAAGAGGACGAATTCGCTGCTCAATCTGAACAAGAGGATTCTTACCACACTCTAAGCCCGCAAGCACACGTTAACCTCATTTTTCATCCCGATACAGGGGAAATCATTCCCCTCCAGCATCTCAGGTTCACCCGGACCCAAGCACCACCACCAGAAACATCAGCACTAGTACATATTCCTCCCCCGAGCGACCCCCAACCTAACACCTTCCCTCTCGCAATCATACCCGCAGCATCTGCAGGCTCGTCCTCACAAGCACCGCCCCCTCACGACAGCGTGGGAGTGACATTCCCACCTCGAGTGATAGGGATGCCACATGTAATACCAGCCTCCACATCCGCCCACTACATCCGTAACGTTCAAGCACACGCAGTCCCCTCGACCGCCGTAACCCAACAAGGAGTCCCTTCGTACAACGTGGCCGGGCAATGGCCAGCGATGGGTGTGCCGTCACACCAACCCGCTCACCACAATATGCCATCTCACACGTTTCCACATGTTAACATTCCCCAAACATGACTGCAACCGTAGCAGCAACAACCCCCTGTATATAATGTATCATCCTTAGCACCACATGCTGTTCACCTTCCACAAACACAACCGCCAATCGCACAGGTTTCGGCCTTTCAACCCACCATCCAACAGTCTAACCTGTACAATATACCACAACCACAGGTTGCCTTGTCACCTAGTGCCCAAGATTGGGCAGATGCCAAGAAATTGATGCAAGAATTAACTGACGAGGTAAAGCGCCTCAAAACAGCCGCCGACGGGGAGTTGAAGGTAGTTGACTTCTACCAAGATGACCCTATCAGCTCTTCTGTCCCACCCTTAACCTTGCCCAAAGGCGTCTCCTTACCAACACTAACCAAATACAACGGGGAGACAGACCCCAACGCACACTTAATAACATTTAGGCTAGAATGCGCGCTACTCCAGGCGTGGCCCCATGCCATCCTCCGAGTGTTCCCAAGTCCCTCGCGGGGAGAGCACTCGATTGGTACCGGGCTCTACCATGGAATTCCATCTTCTCCTTGGAAGACTTATTACACCAGTTTGTGACCAGGTTCAAGTACAACTTGAAACCTGAGGCCACACTAGACAGCCTCATACAGGTCAAGCAAGCATTGCTTGAACCTGTACAGAAATTTATTCAGAGGTGGAGCGCCGCCCTCAACGAGTTGCATGAGCCGATCTCCCAAACATACTTGCTCATAATTTTCAAGGGAGCTGTTAACAACTTCTTTAAATCTAAGCTGTACTACCTTAACGCGCGTAATCTTAATCAGGCTTTTGTACAAATCAAAAATATAGAAGAGGCAGTTCAAAACAGCCACGACCCTGCATACTTAGTCTTCAAAAATCAACACACTAAAAAAGATAAAGAGAAGGCTAAGACAACCATAGTAGCAATAGCAGGCGCACAACAAACAAACATGACACCCCAAAATAAAACACCCACACCCCCTACTAACTACAATAAACCAACTCCCACAACCGCACCGGAATCATCATCATAGCACAATCTGACAAACCGTACGCGAAATTTCAAGAGGAAAGAACCCTCTCAATATACGCCTTTGCCAATGAAGCCTTCTCAGCTCTTCGATCAACTTCTGAAGGTTAGGCTGATGAAACATAAATAGTTATCCCTCGCGGCCATCCAGAGACATGACCGGTTCTGCCAACTCGTTCAGAACCCAAGCTTAGC
>MNCI01000323.1:133950-156946 GCA_015680685.1 Gnetum montanum | reverse complement strand
AGGCAAAATGCTTGGATTTATAGCCTCGGAAGAAGGGATACGAGTGNAGGTTTGTTATGGCCTTAACCTTATTGGGGTCCACTCGTATCCCTTCTTCCGAGGCTATAAATCCAAGCATTTTGCCTATCTTGACACCGAAGACACATTTCTTTGGATTGAGTCTCGATTCGTACTTCAAACAACATTTTAGGACCAAGTCAAGATCTNTATGAATCACTTGTTACGCAAGAACGTCCATTTTGAATGGACTCCGCAGTGCCAAGAAGCATTCGACAACATTAAAACGACACTTGCCTGGTTACCCACGGTTTATCTACCTTAAAATGATAAACCATTCTACATCTACCTCGCTACTTCGGATTCGTCTATCGTGTCTATGCTTTGCCAGAAACGAGATGACGGAACCGAAGTCCCTGTATATTACTTGAGCCACGCATTAGTTGCCCACGAGAAAAAGTACAACGACGTGGAGAAGTCATGTTTAGCTTTGGTCTTTTCTTTAAGAAAATGGCGACATTACCTCTTCCGCAACCAAGTTAACATAATTTGCAAGGACAATGTACTAAGAGACATAACAGGAAATATTTATGAAACAAGTCGGATAGCTCGGTGGAAAGCCATGATAGTTGAGTTTGACCTGTACTACATAGCGCAATCATCAGTTAAGGGTCAAGCTATAGCAAATCAAATGACAACATCACCAACACACGACCAAGCGACTATAGAGCCAAAGTTCCAAGATGAGAATATAAGCACCATAGACACAGTGCCCGACGACTACGATGCTATTTTAAACTTTGATGGAGCATCTACCTCTCGAGGAGGAAGTGCAGCCACTGTCATCATCTATCCCTCTGGGGAGATCTGACCCTTTGCCTATCGTTTCAACTTTCACTGCACCAACAACATAGCAGAGTATGAAGGTCTCCTTAGAGGTCTCGCGGTAGCTTTGGCTTTAAACATCACACGGCTTGTAGTTAGAGGAGACTCGCAACTGGTCATAAACCAAGTCACAGACGTCTATACATGTAAAGCCCAGCACTTACAACCATACTGCGACTTGGCAAAACACCTAATGAGGCGATTCGAAAACATCGATGTGCAACACGTCTCTAGAAATGATAACACCATCGCAGACGCATTAGCCACGTTAGCATTAAACATATCGCCAAGCATGTTCCACACCCTGCCAAGCTCCATAACCAGTTGTGCTGAACCAATCACCGACATCCTTGACACATTGCCAATTGCATCTGTTAGTTCAACACACGTGATAGAATGGTACGATGACATAAAAGAATACCTTCTACGCGGCGAAACACCACGACATCTAACAAATGCACAGAAAGATGTAGTACGGAAATGTTCTAAGCAATATACCCTGGTAGGGGACACACTGTGTCGTCGATCCTACGAAGGCATATTGCTAACATGCATTAGTAGTATTGATGCCCAAGCTATTGTTGAACAGATATATGAGGGACTATGCGGAGGACACATAGCACCAAAAGCCATGGCAACAAAGATCAGACGCTTAGGCTATTATTGGCCACACATGGAATACGACTGTCTCTCCAAAGTCAAAACATGTAGTACGTGTCAAAAACATAGCAATCTGATACATGTCCTACCAAATGAGTTGCATATGGCGCAAATCACATGGCCCTTTCAAAAATGGGGGTTGGACCTCATTGGCCAGATAACTCCCTCGTCTTCTGCAGGCCATAGTTTCATTATAACCACCACATAATACTTCACGAAGTGGGTAGAAGCTGCCCCCCTTCGAAAAACTACATCCAAACATGTATGCAATTTCATTCTCGAAAACATCGTAACCCGCTTTGGCATTCCCATGACAATCATCACTGACAACGGGCCACAATTTAGCAGTGCCGAGACCAAAATCTTTTGTGAAAATTTAGGGATCAAACACTCGTTTTCATCCCCTTACTATCCCCAGAGCAATGGACAAGCGGAAGCAACAAACAAGACGATTATTACAATACTTAAGAAAATGCTTACCCAGAGCAAAAGAAAATGGCATGAGCAATTGACATACGCATTGTGGGCATATCATACTACACACCGAACGTCGATAGGTAAGACACCATACAGTCTTGTTTACGGTTCAGAAGCTGTTTTACCTTTGGAATTACAGGTACCATCTTTAAGGATCACACTTTCTGGGCTCCTCGATGATGGGCAAAACAATGATCTACGCATCGTTGATCTTGACTCGGTGGAAGAAGAACGCGTGCGCGCCCTTGATCAGATTGAATGGTATCAAAAAAAACAACGGCAACGACATCGACATGACATCAATAAGCACCCTATCAAAGAAGGTGACCTTGTGCTTAAAGCTGTTCGGGAACACCCGGACAAATTCTCAACCAACTGGGAAGGGCCTTACTTGGTCACTTAAGCATTTGACAATGGGGCATTCAAGCTAGCTGATATGGAAGGAAACGAATTGGCCAATCCAACCAATCACTTGTTCCTGAAACCGTTCTATGTTTGAGTACAAGCTCAGGTACGTGCGAGTCTTGGAATCACGACTATAAACTGATACCACAGCTCGTCCTGGAATCATGATGGTAAACTAATACCACAGAACAGTCCTCGGTTATGACTTAAAACTAACACCACAACTGTCCTGGCATCATGACAATAAACTGATACCCTACAGTGTCCGCAATGACGATAAACTAGCACCCTTCCGGCATGACAGTACATTGCCACCGTCACAACCATTAGAGTCCGCTAAGACTATAAACTAGCTTGCCTCCTCATAGTCTGTTAAGACTAAAAACTGGCAATATCACGTCCGCCACGACGCTAAACAGGCAATGTCCAACGGGCTACGACATAAAACTAACCCATGATAGTTTGCCAAGACTATAAACTGGCAAGTTCATCTCTGGTTCATCAATCTGCCGCCACATTTGCGCTTCATCACTACATCGCTTGCCATCAGAAGATCCTACCAACGCTGCTGCCATTGATATACAGTGCTTGAAATCTCTTTCGGCATCTTTGTTCCATCTACCTCCGTGTAAGTTGAAGCTCGATTATTCGCTCATGGTCTTCATGTCTCCTCGGAGTCACGTTTGCAGGATGACATCCAGGGGTTTTCTTACAAGAATGCATTTCGTCACAAGCAGCAAGGTGGGACAATGTTCACAGCACACATGGCGAGACTAAATCAAACCATTCACTAGTACATCCCCATTCACCGACTCATTCCCTATCCGTTCACCAACACATTAAAAAAAAAAATGAGACCCTTGGCACTTCCCATATGAGCCCGAGGCGAGAAGGCAGTTGTCTCAAAACCAAGTACTCATGTCCAAAACGGTCAAGAAACATCCAGTTGCATGGCTTTGGCTCTCCGCCAAACAAGGCTTCCCTAAACATTTAACACAGGCCTTGTTCCCCCAAAGCATGTAGCACATCCTCTCGTAGCTTTGGTCTTGCCAACAAGTTCTCTTGAACACTAACCAAGAGCCTTGTTCTGCTAAAGGATGTACATCGCATGTCTGAACTCCGAGTCTGCTAAATAATGGCTATTGACAAAGACCAGCATGCCGCGCACCCAAGCATCCCATTTCCCGAACGCAATCCCTTGGGTAGTGATCGATTCCCACAATCTCCATTTTCCTACCAGCCACAAACTTCCCTTTCCTGACCCCCGGTACTACTAAACACGGTGCGATGATGCCTAGTCAAGTGGCAGCGGACAAAGTCTCTATCGGGTTGCTTGTGGTGTTTTGCACTTCTTTGTTAACGCTCCTCGGGTAGATTCCTCCAAGCGTCAACAAAGAGGGGCCAATGAAACACCACAAAATTTCGAGCTTGGTACTTCTCCAGCAAGAAGCAGGTCCCTGGGACCCACCGATAACCACGGCTACATTTGGTGTCACACATTGCAACTTTGGGGATCAAAATGCTTAATTTTCACTAAGTATGCAGTACCAGCGTATACGCCCAGCGTCGACATCCAACTTACACGCCCGACGTACATTTCACATGTACGCTCGGCGGGTACGACAAATGTTTACGCTCGACGTGGAATCTCCAGAGACAGAATGAAGACAGCACCGAAGAGCAAGAATTGAAGCAAGTCGGCAGCCGTCAGCCTATACGCCCAGCCATTGTCAGCGTATACGCTCGGCGTATACGCCCAGTGTCCACAGCATCTACGCCCAGCACATCCAGCGTATACGCCCAGAGCTTACACCCGCCTGACACAGCGTATATGCCCAGCGTATACGCTCAATAGATGTAATATGTTGTACACTTGTAAGTTTTACGTCCTTTTTGCACCCGGTCAACGTCCACGTGTCGCCCAACCCACGTCTAGCGTAACAACCCGTATAAAAATCCCACTTTTCCACTTGTATTGGACGGTGGGCAAAAATCCCAGAGCAGACCAGAGAACATTTATGCTACACCCCAGAGCTAAAATCCTTTTATGCTGGACAGTCCTATATGCTGAGCACACAGTCTCTACGCTCCGCCTACAGTCCGAACCAGCCGAGTCATCCCTGCATCCACCGGGGCTTTTCGTCCGCCTTGTGTTCATCACAACTGCGTTAGACCAGTGCACTGTACTTTCATTTTGTAATATCATTGTTTACAGTTTACGCTGATTTCTTATATGTGTTCTGTTTACGCCCGTTTACATTTACATCTTGTTCGCATCTGTTACGCTGTTCACGCTCTCGTTTACGCCCGTTATGCCGTTTACACATAACCCAGCGTATAGCACTTTGGCATACGTTCAGGGAAATCCTTGTCTGATCCGTGTGTGGACCACCCAAGGTGCTCTACCTTCATGCATTCCAGCTCGCCCTCAGGCGAAGGCAGGGTCTTCTGTGCACGTCCTGCAATCCCACGGTCTCTGTTTCCTTCCAGCCGGTGACCGACGATTTCAGGCGGTACATCTGGTGCCATCGAACATTGCGTTCCTTGTTGTTGATCATTGCCTCTTTGGACACTATCAATCATCTCCTCTTTCGGATGCACCATGCTAGCCTTTTTCGACTCTATGTAGAAGTTGCTCAAGCCTTACATGGGCCATGCAAACCTAATGATGGGCCATGCTGTCCCAGTTAACGGGCCATACAGGCCTAGTGGAGGGTTGCGTGGACCTTGAAATGGGCCGCATAGGCCGTAGGGAGGCCAAACAAACAAATGACCTATTCTTGTTGCCTAGCCCCAACCAATGAGAAACGTCGTTGCGGATGTTGGAAACATGATGGTGTAGCCCATCCTCCTTGGACTCTACCGATGTTGCTAGCAGCCTCCTTAGACTCTGCCAATGTCGCCAGCAACCTCCTCGGACTCCGTTGCTAGCATGTTACCATGGCCATTACCATCATTGTCCTTGTTGTCGCGTAATGGGAAGATTCTCCATTAGCAGACGGGAAATTCAAAATTTCCATTATCAATCATCAATCTAAATTAAGAATGTGCACAAATATTTTCAAAAATTAAAAATTGGTGTGTTGGTAACAATGAGGATAAAAAAAACTGTCATTAAGCATGCTCATTCTAGAGTAGAATTGCGATGGATGACCTCTTGGGAAGTTTTGAAATACATGTAAGTTTTTATAAATTTAAAACGACTATGAATTTTGAATTCAGACTTTGTTTTCAACCAAACAAAAATTGATTCCAATAGATTTTAACCTTCTAGGCTCAACGGAACTATTAGATTTAGCTTTCGGATTATAGAAAATTAGCGTTTTAATCCATTATTTAAGGTCCTGAAAAGAATTAGGATTCAATACTCGAGAAGAAATCCATGACAATTTTAACTTCATTTGCAATCGATTAACTATTTTGAGACCCATAAAAAGGGCCATAGAAGCTAAGGATTACCAACATACCTGATTTCTTCAACTAACTGATGCCTAAAACCTGGAGAATAAATTGGAGAGCAATGAGGGCTCAAGTCAATGACCAAATGAATGCCTTTGATCAAATTAATGAGATTAAGGGTGTTCAAGAAGAGCTTCGTCAATCAAATCAAGGGTTCAGGACAGAGATGCAAAATATATCTAAGGAAATTAGGAGATTGTTCTAGAGTTCAGAGGATAAATGGTCAAATGTGCAAGGAAAGATGGATTCCTTTGTAGACTCGATCAAGCAATTAACTGATCATCCCACTCAACCTTCAAATCCTACCCACATTCCACCTAGGGATCAACATCAATATTAAGATCAACTTTCCCCTAGGGATCCATATTGAAATCAACCCCTACCTGTTGGTCAACAAGATACCAAAATCCCTCATTTAGGCCATAGAGTAGAAATCAAAGGTGAGGGATATGGAAACTGGCTTAATCCACCTAGAGAATCTTTGACACAAGTTCATGTCAAGAAAATAAAGTTAGATCATTGTGATGGAGCCCTTGGATCTAGTGTCAAGGTGAAAGATTGACTTGATACAATGATAAACTACTTCAATATGTTGAATTTGTCAAGCCAAGAATGTTTAGAAGTTGTCTTCTTGTATTTAAGAGGACTTGTGGCAAGATGGTGGAATGGGCTGAGATCTCAAGGTTTGATTACAAAGTGGCTTAATTTTTGTTAAGATTTTGAACAAAAATTTGTACTAGATTCTTTCATCAAAGAGTGCAAAATGAGATTTGATTTCTTAAGATTGGGAAGATGATCCGTAGAGGATTACTACAAGGAATTCTGTGATCTTTCTCAGCATGTAAGCCACTGGGATGAGGGAGAATTAGCTTCAAAGTTCATTGGTGGACTAGATGCTCAACTACATCCCCAAACACAAGCCAATAATCCTCAAACCATTGATGAAGCATATAGAATTGCTAAGGATTATGAAGAATCGAATTAGACACAAGCTACACTTCGACAAGCAACTCTTCGACAAGCTACCCTTCCACAAGTAATGGTAAAGGAAACACCAACCAAAAGAGCTCAATCAAGATTAGGATGTTTTGTTTGTGGCAAAGATCATTTCAAACAAGATTGTCCAAAATTGCGAACAAAGGTACAAAGGACCAACCAAATCAAGAATAAAAAACCCAACCCAAACATGAACAAAGGAAAAATTCCAACCACCACCACAGTCATGAAGAAGATATTTGCATCAACTAAATCAAGTTTGAATAAATTTCAATTTGCTTTACTAATTTTTTGAAGATTTAATTAAAAGTAAACAAATTAAATTTTTGATTGATAATGGTGCTAGTGAGAACTTTGTTTCTCCAAGTTAATTAATTAATTTAAATTAAGTTTACTTTCCAAGAAAATAATTAAGATAGAACTTGCAGATGAAATGATTGTGAGCAAGCATACTACGTATGGAGAAATTAGCTTTACTTTGCAAAACATGCCTTTCATTGATGAATTCTTTGAATTTGAACTAGCCAATGTTGATGCAATTTTAGGAATGTCTTTCCTGCAAAAATTTGATATTATTGTCCACTTTGGAACTCGTATTTTGAAAGTCCCAACCATTGACGAAGTCAGGGTTCTAATGGGGGTAGGAACAACAAGGCAAATTCATACGATAATCATTAAGTAAGCCAAAAGATTAATAAAAAAGGGTGCTATGATGTTGGTTGTCAAAATAACCCAAGCTCAAAGATCTTTAGGTATTGAGATTTCAAAAGAATTTGAGGAATATAAAGATTTAGTATTTGGTGAAATTAGAGAGCTACCTCCAAAAAGAATTGTTGAGCATGTTATTGATATTTTTCCTCGTACACAACCTATTTCAAAAGCCCCTTATAGATTTTCTACTTTTGAATTAAGAGAATTAAAAGTACAATTAGATCAATTATTGGAAAAAGGAAAAATTCAACTTAGCGTATCACCTTGGGGTGCACTAGTCTTATTTGTTAAAAAGAAAGGTGGTACGTTAAGATTATGCATTGATTATAGAGCATTGAATAAAGTGATGATTAAAAATATTTATCCTTTGCCTAGGATTGATGATTTGTTTGATCAACTTACAAGTGCATGTTATTTTTCAAAGATTGATTTAAAATTAGGTCATCACCAAATAATGATTAAGGAGAAAGATATTGAGAAAATTGCTTTCAAAACCAGGTATGGATTATATGAATTTTTTGTGAGGCTGTTTGAATTAACTAATGCACCTACAACATTCATGACATTAATGAATAATATTTTTCGTGAATGTCTTGATCAGCTTGTTATAGTATTTATGGATGATATATTTGTTTATTCGAAGTCGAGAGGAGAACATGTCAAACATTTAAAAATTACAATGGAAATTCTTAAAGAGCATTAGTTAAAAGCTAAATTGAGTAAATGTGAACTCTTTAAGGAAGAAGTTTCATACTTGGGCCATATAGTTTCTAAGAAAGGATTGCAAGTAGATCCAGCAAAAGTTAGTGTGATTTGGAATTGACTTGAATTAAAAGATGTTATAGCATTTCACAGTTTCTTGCGTTTAACCAGTTTTTATCGAATTTTCATTAGAGATTAGTCTACCTTGGTAGCCCCATTGATTGACATTTTGCAAGAAAAATGTGTGTTTAAGTTTGATGAAAAATGCATGAAAACTTTTCTCAGATTAAAGATGCTACTCACAATAGCACGTATTCTGAGAATTCTTGATGAAGAATTACGATTTGATGTATCCATAGATGCTTGTGGAATAGGAATCGGTGCAGTTCTTTCACTAGAAGATAAAGTGTTATGTTATGAATCTCATAAATTACGAGGAGCTGAGGTAAATTACTCAACCCATGATGTAGAATTGCTAGCAATTGTTCATGCTTTGAAAGTTTGGAGACATTATCTTTGTGGAAAACGGTTTGTACTAAAAATAGATCATAAAAGTTTAGAATATTTGCAAAGACAACCTATTTTGAATACTTGTCAACAGGTAGAATTATTGGTTGAATATGATTTTGAAATCAAATATATTCCTGGTAAGCAAAGTGTGGTAGCCGATGCCCTTAGTCGAATGTGAAATTTAATGATACGTGTGGTAACAACCCCTATGGAAGAAAAAATCAAGGAACAAATAAAAAAAGATCCTTATTTTAAGAAGATTTTAATCAATATTTCTTCTAAGCCTTGATATCAATTTACCTCTAATGGTTTATTGATGAAAGGACAAACAGTGTGCATACTAGAAGGAAATTGGAGACTAAGGTTGTTGTGTGAAACATATGAAGTACCATACGCAAGACACCCAGATTATATTAAGATTTATATGATGTATGAAAATCTTATTTTTGGCCTGGAATGAAGAATGATGTGTCCTCATACATTAAAAATGATCCAACATGCCAAAGAATAAAATCTAAATAGAGAAAACCTAGTGGATTATTACAATCTATGGAAGTCCTTGCCTGGAAATGGGAAGATGTCACCATGGATTTCATTGTGGGATTGCTAATAACCAAAAAGCAAAATGACTCAATTTTGGTAGTGGTTGATCATCCATTAAAGATGACACATTTTATGGCTCTGAAATATACAAACATAGCAAAAGAAGTAGCCCAAAAATATATAACCTTAGACCGAGATCCCAAGTTCATATCTGAATTCTGGAAAACTTTCTTTAGAGAGCTTGGAACCCAGTTGAAATTTAGCACAGCTTACTATCCTAAGACTGATGTGCAAACCAAACGTGTGAATAGAATATTAAAAGAAATCCTATGAAGCTATCTTGGGAGTAGACCGAAAATGTGGGAGAATTACTTGCACTTGACAAAATTTTCCTATAATAACAATTATTAAGGTTCCATATATCAAACATTATTTGAAGTAGTATATGGGCGTAATTACTGTACACCACTAACTTGCGTAGATCTAGCCTTAAGAACGGAATAGAAGGAAGAAGAAATGAAAATAATGGAAAACATTGTCACAAAAGCTAAGAAAAATTTACAAGCTACCCAAGATAAATATAAGGGATATGCAGATCAACATCGACTTAAAAAAGAATTCTAAGTAGGAGATAAGTATCACATTGCTGAACTTGCTATTCATATCCATCCTCATTTTAGCTACTAACTTAAGAATCAATACTGGATTGTGCTTGTAGACCGATGATTCAAGACTTTTCAGGATTCCATTATAACACAGGCTAAAGGCTGTCTTGAATATGATGCATTGGTAGTTACAATTCCAAATTTCACCTACATAATAGCTTAATGGTTATTGCTTACATTCTTTTAGATATGAAAGTAGGAAGTGTATATGCTATAATAGGAACTAGATTAGTCTTTAAGTTATTTCAACTATTAGCATAAAAACTTTATTACCTTCCAGCAAACAAACTATTTCTTGTGGAACCAAAAATATTGAATTTGTATCTATCATCAACACAGAATATCTATCGATCCATACTGTTGGTGTTGGTAGTGCGTTTACACAACCACGCACTACTCAAACACAGAATCATTACAAGCATGCCATGATCATGCATTTCTAGGTCCTTTATCTAAATGGACAAAATCATCCTCAACAGGACTACAAGGATGAGGCGAGGATGGAGGAGAAGGTGTAGGGAACCGGATGTAAGGTTGAGGTCCATCATAGAGCTAGTTTAGGATTCAATATCTAGTACCATTATTATGTGCTTGTTTGATTCTTTGATTAAGGAATTTCAAGTTTAGGGTTTTGGGGTACTGAATGCCTTGTTCTACACAATATCTTTCAATGTCATACTTATTAAAAGTATAGTCATCCTTGTAGAAAACATCTCCATGGATTTGATTAGTCAATTCTTCTGGTGATGCAAGTTGTTAAGTAATATTGGGTATTGAAGCCAAAATTTAGTGCATGTCACCCTTTGGCCTATAGATCTCTGTAGATCTCTGCAGTAGATAAAGTCACCATGATACTCATTTCTTCTATAGAATAGGTGTTTAGGGTATGTGGAAGCATAGTACCTGGGTGAGTGGGCAAATTTTTCCCACCACTACCAAAATAGATCATTAGGAGGTGTCCATTTATTTATTTCAATTGTAAAATGATGGAAGGGACATCATCAGTAGGATCATTATTGGTATAATGAAGTTCAAGGTTCAAATTAGTCATTTGAACATAGGAGATTGTCTTAAGGGGAGGAATCATAGGATGATAAGCTAATTCTTTAATTTTCACTGTATGGTCTTGTTCCTTAAAGAACATTTGTAACTTAGTGAAGTTGGATCCATATTGAACGCGATGAGCCTCTTGTTCTAGGGTAGGCATATAAACTTCATTGGCTCTGCAAGAACGTAACATTGAAGAAGATCTAAGTAGCCAACCTTCCTATGTTAGTATATCTACAAAAAAACAATAGAAAATATTAGTATCCTAACTAGAGAGTTGGAACTCTCTTGTTAAGAAGTCTTCCAGGCTATTATGTTTACCATCTATGTATTTAGTATTAAATTCAAAATGATCAAGGAATAAGGCCCATCTAATTAACCTGGTATGAGCAACTTTATTTAATGCCTTGGAGAAAAGATATTTATCAAAATGTTTTAGGTTGCTTTTGATTGTGAAGTGTTGATTTTGAAAAAAAAAACCTAAATTTTTCAATTCCTTTAACTATGTCTAAAAGCTCATTGTGGGTGCTGTGGTAATTAAGTTGGGAAAGCTTAAATTTTCTTGATACATACCCGCAGACTCTTATTACCTTGTCCTTTTCTTCCTTATGCGTAGTTCCCCAAAATTCTTGAGATGCATTTGTCTCTATGATTAGATGATTGTCATATGGTAATTGTAATTTTGGTAAATTGAAACATTGTTGTTTTATGTGAAAGACAATTTGGCTATGCCATTGAGACCAAGGAGGAGGATTCTGTCCTAATTGTTCATTAAGAAGTTTACGATCTTTGGCTAAGTTTTTATAGAATCCTAAAACATAGTTAATGCATCCTAGAAATCGTTGGAGCTTTGTTTTGTCTTTCAACTCATTTGGAAAATGTTTAATAGATTCTAGAATATGGTTTTGCAGGACAATAGTGCCTTGAGTAATCTCTAGACCTAGGAAATCTATTTTATCTTTGGCTATTTGCATCTTTGTTCGTGAGAACACTAATTTGTTTTGGTCTATAATTTGGAAGTAGGTTTCTAGATGTTCCAAATGTTCCTACGGATTTTTGCTTATAATCAAGATATCATCTATGTAAATCATGATGAACAGATAAGGACTGAAAGTTGAATCCATGCATTTTTCGAATATTGATGGAGCTATTTGTAGTGCAAAGAGAAGAACTGTCCACTCGTATAATCTACCTAGGATTGTGAATGATGTTTTTCATCTGTCTTGTGGTTGTAATTGAATCTACCAAAACCCAGATTTAAGATCAAACTTTGAATATATGTGAGTATGTAATAATCTTTGAAATAAATCATCTTTGTTGGGAATTGGATATTGTACATGTTTTATTATATCATTGAGGCATTTATAGTTGACCACTAATCTTTTCTTTCCTCTTACCTGCTTACTCTTTTGTTGACGAAGAAGGCATCACAAGAGAACATACTATTACTTGGTTGTATTAATTTCTTTTTTTTAATGTGGCTATTTCTTTGTCACATTCTTACTTCAAAGAGGGTGACATTCCTATGTGGTGTGCTTTGGCTTTGATCTTCACATTTTCTTTTACATTGATACTACACCAATGTTCTTTCTTATGCTTGAAGATTGTGGGGTCATCACTTGCCAGTTGTAGGAGCTTAGTTTGAATAGCTTCAAATTGACTCTTCATTTTCTGGACAACATTGACAATCCATGTAGTATGGTAGGCTTTTGGTTGCTTTTTAGAGAGAAAGCAAGCCTTGTATGAACCTTGTCTATTAAGAGTATGTCCTTCTAGTAGGACATAGGTAGAACCTACCATAGAGGGTTCTAGTTTTGTCAAATTATCCGTACCTATTAATAAATCATAAAATTTTATATCACAATGAAAAACATCTAATGTTATGATCCTATTATCGTTTGTTTTGATGGGGATTTGTGCTTTATATTCCATGGGAACCTTTTGTGTGTTGAAAGAAAACATATGTTCTTTCCTTACTTTTCAATAGGTATGTTGGGATTACGTCCCATTGAGCTAAAGATACTTCAATATCACTATTTATTAGTGCATCTATAGGATAAGACCTTATGCTGTTTATTTTAATGTAAAATGTAAAAATAGGTAAAGAAGTTTCTTTATTATTATTGTTAATTATATTAACAGGCATGTCTTGTGTTTCTTCTGGATACTTTTGTCTCTGATAACTTTCTTCTATCTTTTCTAATTCGGCTAATTTATCAGAGGCCCATTGAATATGTTTCCTTAATTGAGTTATACGTTGAGTTCTAAGAAAAGATTCGTCTAGTAGTGGTGTTTGTTCTAGAACCTTTTCTTGTCTCCCTATAGATTTTTTTTCTATGTCTTCTTCCTCCTCTTTTGTTCCTAAATCAATCTCTTCATCATCTTCCAATGGTTGTGATTCAGGGTATTTGCGCCACTGTTAGTCTATCGCATATTTTTGTTCATCTAGATCCCTTTGTTTTTCTTTTATTCTTCTTTTAAGGAACATAAGTTGGTTGATGTCATCTACGAGTTGTTCTTGTTGATGTTGTGACTGAGATTTTATAATCCTATATGTAGGGTCACTTTCAATTGGATCTATCTGAGTATCAAAGGATCATTCAGACAGTGTGGAATTCTCTTGTGGTGGTGGTGTTGAGTAGTGTGTGCAAATGGGTGTTCATGTTGTAGTAATAATAAGCGTATGAGTCACTGCTATGCTCATTCCCTCAACCCCCCACCCCACCGCACCCCCCCAAAACCCACATCCACCCCCTCTGAAAAGAAAAGGGTTATTATTACTAACCACAAAGTCGGAATACTCATCAAATTTAAGGAGAATATCTTTGGGTTCAAAGGAAATAGCAGAGTCTTCAAGGTACTCATAGTATTGTTCAGAGAGGTTGTGATGTTCAATAAAGTTAACACACCTATTATGTTTTTCTTTATCTGGACAATTTTTAGCGAAATGATTGCCTTAATAGACAAAACATTTTATTTGTCCTTTTGGTAGCTTTGTTTACAACATTTAAACATGCCTCTGAACATGCATTGGGGTTGCTCAATAGGTTTCTTTCGCCATTGCCTACGGCTATATTGTTTTCGATATTTGGGATATTTATTTTTATGGGATTTTTGAATACAACATTTTTCTTACCAGGTTGATTTCAACCATTTATGTTTAGGACAAACAATTGTGTAGAAGGATTTCCCTAATTGTTTGTTAATCTATTTGACGGAAAAGTGGACACTTAATCATGATAGCAATCTCTATTCACATCATTGATGAGTTGGACGATGTAGCTAAAGCTAACATCATCTAGAGTCCTATTTCGATATTTCAACTCTTTGAAATAATTATCTCCAAAAGGAGAAGGCATTGCGCCAATGAGATGTTCTTTGGCAGATCTGTCATGAGTTAATTTTCTTCTATAATACCAATCTTCCATTTGATTTAGGAATTCATTTGTATCTTGAATGCGTTGTAGCCTAGCAGCAAAGCAATGTTCTCTACAAGTAGTAATATAATTATATTTATGTCATATAAATTCTTTAATAATTGCATTTACAAAGATCATTGAGGGACTTTAATAAGTTTCTTTTTATATTGGCATCTATCTGGTTCCACCATCTCCTAAGATTTTTAGTAAAATTAAGCACAACATTTTGAATAGCATGTTTCATAGATTTTTTTGTCTAAGATGACTTGTTTAATCTATGAAACCTGTAATTTTATCAATGACTTGTTGCCTTTGAGAAAATATGCAATTATCCATTGAGAACTTTGGTTCTCTTGCACTAATGGGTCTAGAGGATATTGCCTAATATTCCTGAGGATCTTGTGTGTACACCTCAAGATTTTTCAATATATTTTCTTCTTCAAAATCAAGTTAGTTTCAGAGTCTATTACCATGGGTTGTGACTCTTTGTTTGCATTTATCTTCCTTTTGCCTTTTTGTTCTCTAGTGAATCAATAGTAGGTCTTATGTTGGGACATTGGTAAATCTGTGTTTGTTCTCCATTCGGGTATATGGTATTTGGATGGAGAATCTGGTTTGGGTTTAGGAACCCATTGTTTCTCTATTGTTATAAGTTTCGAGTTTATAGATGTCATCCTTTGATTCATTCTTTCATTATGCTTGTGGATTGCTATAATGTCTCTTGTCATTGTAGTAATCTTATAGTTAGCCCAGTTCTATAGTCTAATTGTGTCTGATGGAGGATATATACTCATTTTTTGGAATAAGGCATCAGCTTGTTCGAATTTAGGTTTGAATGCCTGTGATTCCTTTTGTTCGAAGTTAGATCCTTTAGACTTAGATTCCTTTGGGTCAAACTTGGATCCTTTTGTATTAGTACAGACTTGTCTATTCATGCCAATTTTTAGTAATTGAGCACACTCAGTGCAATGATATTGTGCATCATACTTAACTACTACATTGTGAGGGCATGAAGTAGTGGATGTTGTTTTAGATTGAAGATTTGATGAAGAATCTTCAGGAACTTCTTTCTAGATGTGTTTTCCTTTAGGATCGACTTCTATTAGGATGGCACAGGATGTTTCTAGGGCTTTTCCTAAGATTTTATTGACGTCATATGTGATTTCTAGCTACTTAAAGATCCGAGTTAATCTCTCTTCTTGTGTTTCTATTTCAGGAAGATATGGTTTTGGCAAGATAAAAGATCTTCTAGAAGGGAGTAATTTTGAAGGGTTTGTTATGCGAGGAAGGATTTTTCGACTAGTTTCTCCTATTTCTTGGAATGGATCTAAGTTTGTGAATATAGGAGTTTTGAGATTGATAGAATACATTTTTCTGCCAAGGTTATGACGTGATCTCTTATGTAGAATGTGTTCATAGAATTTTTTGATAGTGTTGTCTAATTGAGGGTAGAGCTTATGGATCAGTAGATTTTCTATGTTGATGATTGATGAAATGTTCAGTTGATATGTTGACTAGGCCGCGTACACGTAGCACCATATACGTGACCGTGTTGAGGTGGCCCCATTGACACATCTGTCCATGTGTTTATGTGGCCTTGTTTACATAGAGTCTATTTCTAGCTATAAATAAGTGCGCACCTGCCGCACTTAGGCATCTTTTTGCATAG
This sequence comes from Gnetum montanum, assembly GCA_015680685.1. Classification (NCBI taxonomy): domain Eukaryota; kingdom Viridiplantae; phylum Streptophyta; class Gnetopsida; order Gnetales; family Gnetaceae; genus Gnetum; species Gnetum montanum. The sequence continues at coordinate 140,801 of MNCI01000323.1, read as the reverse complement.
TTGTAGCTAAACTCTTGTAGTTTGTTCTCGCAAGAGTTAGAATATTTTCTAAGTGCCCGCAGTAGGTGTGAGAAAGGTGTCTGACTCTTTATTCGAGCACTAATGTACTTGAGCCCATTGGCGTGACCAGCAATAAAGATGAGCTTTTTAAGCATTCCTTATAGCATTTGGATTTAATCCTTTAAGCATGTAAATAGTTTAATATTTCCATGTTTTAATAATTTCTTAAGTCTTCATTGTTATCACTTTACCGCTATTGCTCTTTTATATATTCTATAAAAACCATAAGTACGACTGTCTCGAACATGAACCTAACACTTGGCAACCTAGTAACGCTTAACGTCTGGTAACCTAGCAATGGTTAGGGGATGCTTAGGATGTGCACAGAAGACGAGATTGGTTGCTTATGCTAGGGAGAGTTAAGAGATAGAATAGAACAATTATAGATTACGCAACATTCTATTTCTTACATTTCAAGAATTAGATTTTAGAAGATAAAGAGAAAACCAATAAAAATCATTTGCCTCAATCTCACTTAACCATCGCATTAGAACATCACAAGTGAGGTTGGGAAGACAATGACTATTCTAACATAAGGTTTTGCTGGCTAGAGTTTGGTGTATGCAAGTGCTTATAGTCTACGAAATTTGACCGAGTTGCGTGTGAATGCTTGTGATTCGTATGGTTGGGCATAGGGGCACCTCGTCGTTCATCATTGATGTCGTTGCTTGGGATTGTTAGTCTTACATGTGCTATCTAGTCTTAGTAAAATTATCATTCACTTCGTTGGAACGGACCCAGGATAGTAAAATCTGCACATGCTAGGCAGTCAAGTAAAGAGTAAGGCACACTAGTTAGGGGATTATCTAACATCCAGAATGTCTTCTTCTCACAGGTGAGATGGATCTAACCCACCAGTGCCGCAGGAATGTCGGGTGGTGTACATGCATCGGGTTGAATGTCCCTAACTTCACTTTTATCTTACATCAAGATGAGCATTTGAGCTACCGGGACATGGAGGGTAACATCATATTACCTCCTAACCAATCGGCTCCTTGAATGCTACTTCAAAATCTTACCAGACTAGGCATTCAGGACCGCGGTGTGGAGTACGTAATGGAGGATCATGACTATCGGGACTATCGTCCAATTGAGGCACAACATGTACGAGATCGACAGTAGGCAGAACAACATGAACACATGAAGGAAAAATAGTTCAGTAACCCCTTATTTTTGTAAGAATTGCATGACGATGAGAAACCAGTCTTTCACGATTCCCATTCAGTTGAACCTCCTCCGATGCATCAAATCATTCAGTCCATCATTCAAAGCAAGCAATCAAGTAACCGGGAACCCCAGGATGATGGGGGGTTGCACTGGAAAGATCATGGCAAAGGCAAGGATGGACGTGAAGATTGGGGTTGTCATCAAAGTAGAGGAGGAGATCGACACCAAGGTGGTGGTGATTTCCCTCCCTCTTCTCCATCCTCCCGCTCCACTCTATCTTCACCCGGGTTTGATCTCGATCGTAACCATGGTAGAAAGGATTGGGATGATGGTGATTGCAAGGGCCAAAGGGAAAGACGTGAGGAAAGGCGTGACCAATCACGTGAGTCTCACCGTCAAGAAAGGAGAGGCAGCTGGAATCGTCACAGACATCGTGGCCATTAGCATGACTATGACTTGGATGAACCACTGTTGGCTACTCGAAGTATGCTTAATATAGCCGAGGCAGTTCAAGTACCTAGTAGGCACTTAAAAGATAGTCGGATAAAGTGCATTGACATGAACAACATCCCTAAATTTGAAGGGGGATATAATTGTGATTCACAGACACACTTACAAGCATTTCATGATGTTTACACCCTGCAAAACATAGATAATGATTGGCAAAAACTTAAGCTATTCCCCTGCACACTGATCAAGGAAGCGGAAAGCTAGTACCAGTTTTTGGAGTCTGAATCAATCAGGAGATGGAGTACGATGCTGGAAATTTTCAATGAGAAGTATCAAACCTACTCTAGAGTGGCTAACCTGAGATGACAGATCCAAGGATGGAAATAGGGTGATCATGAACCCTTGGATGGAGCCATGAGAAGATACTACTCATTGTTACATCGGTGCCCTGGTCATGACTACTCTCAGTAGGAATAGCTCTGCCATATCATAGATGAGCTCAGCTTTGAAACCAGAAAGATCCTTGGCGTTTACCTTCAAGGACGACTATCGAAGCTAAGGGCCCATCAATTGCAACACTTAGTTGAATAGGTGGCTAAAGAAGAGGGGGAACTAAGAAAGAAGAAGAGTACAGAAGAGTATAATTGGGACCCTTCCATCCGAAAGAGGGAACTCTGATTTTGTGAAGATGAGGAAGAATCACCACTGGATGCAGTGGTGAAGCGTAAAACCTTGCCCCTACAAAAATTTGCTTTAGAAATATTATCTAAGGTTGACAAGATGTGGGACTCTTTGGACGAAAAATTTCAAAGTGTTCTGAAAATCGCAGAGGAGTCCAAAGAGCAAAGTAATGATCGCAATCGGTATAGGAAAAAGGAAGCCAAACGTGCCTACCATAAAGGAAAAGGCAAAGTTGTTGTAGCAAAATAGGTTGCAGACTCTAATAGAGAAGATGATGATTGATGTGACATATGCCAATATGAACATCTTAAGGGGTGTTGTTTTGTGGTGTCACATCTATAAGAGTCTGGGGTGTATGCATTGAATCCTCATTTGACAAAGAGGCAAACACCTCGAAGATTTCCTTACCCACAAGGCAATCCTAGGCAGTTCCACCAGCAACAAGGTTATTATCTAAGTGGAACACCATTGCAACCTTACGAATACTTCTAGTAGTGGCAGCATCCACAATCGTGGGGGATGCCACCTCTCCCCCACCTCCAAGGTAGTAGTACCTTTATCGGTAGCCAGATCCTTATGGGTACTACGTTCAACAACTAGTCTCCCCGTGGGACTCTTCTAGTCATGTGACTTTTCAAAATCATTACTACCCCTTGGAATACTTTGAAACAGAGTCTCCATCACCTAGGGGGGAAAACCCACATCTCTATTATCCTCCATCACCTTCTCTTGCCGTCCCTACTCACCAACACCCCACTCAGCTATCTCCTGCTCCACCTATGCAGGGGGAAATACCACCACAACCATAGCAACGTAATGCTACAAGGGCTGTCAACTTACAACTGGCTTCTCAGTCGAGTGGACCAAAAGTGAAACTACGAAAACATCCCTCTTTCCGGCATAATAACCCAAACATACCCTCACACACACGTGGTTAGTGCCTCTGAACCTCCAATCGCCTCCACCATTCAACCCTTCAAGCAGGCTTCAAACCAAACACCTCCTAATGCATAAACTATCATGCTTACACACGTCATGATGGACTGGATAAAGGCAGGCCATCTTTCTCAAAAATTGACTGATATGGGAAGTCCCCTCATCTATCTTCAAGTGGCAGGAAATGAGCCATGTAAAGCTCTTTTGGATTCAGGGTCAGACATCAATTTGATTTCACATGACATGTACAAGACTTGGAACCCACCCCCGTTGAAAAAAAGCAACATTCAGCTTGAGCTGGTAGACCAATCCATTACTATTCTCTTAGGATTGGTAGAAGACATTGTGACCACCATTTGTGGGTGGTCCTATCCTACTGACTTCCTAGTCATTCGTGTTGAGAATTGCAAGAGAAATTTTCCAATCATAATGGGAAGAGCCTGGCTTAGCATGGTGGATGCATGATTAGGCCTGAGATCTTTCCCTTGAAATTTTAAAAGAAAATCCTTTTGGAAAGATCGAGAAGAAGTGTGTCCCATGCATCATGTACAATGACTTCGGGTGCAACTGTGTGCAACAACTGTGATTTGCTAAGCAGACATCTATTCAAGCATGCAGTTAATGTGCCGAAGAATCACAAGTTCAATGGTGCTTGTACACAACAACCACGAATCAAGAAGGCACCTAGTGGATGACCGTTGACTTTAATAGCAGCACTTTATGCGTGGAACCATATGAGGGGCTTGTATGCGCCTATGTAGAGAGCATGGATGATTTGGAAAAGGTCCATCAACAAGTCTCCACTGTTGATGACTGTGATGATTGGGGAAATTTATAGATCCCTAAAAGTTTTAAATAGGAGCCTTTGGAACTAAAATCCCTACTAGCTAATTTAAAATATTCCTTTTTGCAGAATGACAAGCTGGTAATTATTAATGCCACTCTTGTTCTTGAACAGAAAAAGTAGTTGCTAAAGGTGGTGACCAAATGGGAGGCTGCTTTTGCATGGTCATACCTTGAATTAACAGGAGTTGATCCCAAGATATGCCAACATCAGATTTATATCGAGTCCTCCATGAAGCCATGGTGATAGCCACAAAGGTGGTTGAACCCCAAATTGAAGCAAGTAGTCAAGGATGAAATCGAGTAGTTGCTGAAAGTAGGGTTCATCTATTCCATTGCGGATAGCGAATGGGTTAGCCCACTTGTTATTGTGCCAAAGAAGGATGTCAAATAGAGGGGCTATACAGATTTTCAACTACTAAACATGGCTACCTTCAAGGATCATTTCTCACTCCCATTTGTGGACCAAGTGTTGGATACCATTGCGGGGCATTGTTACTATAGCTTTTTGGATGGTTATAGTGGCTATAACCAAATCCAAATCACACCTGAAGACCAGGCCAAGATAACATATACAAGTCCCCAAGGGACTTTTGCATATAAGAAGATGCCCTTTGGCCTAGGCAATGCACCTGCAACTTTCCAATGCCTTGTCCTCAGCATCTTTCAGCAACAAATTGGCAATGGGGTAGAAGTCTTTATGGATGACTTCTCTACCTATGGAGCAATGTTTGAACAAGCCTTGGACCGCCTTGAGCAAGTTTTGAAAAGATGTGTGGAAACTAATCTACAGCTCAACTGGCAAAAGAGCCACTTAACGGTCCAAGAGGGCATTGTCCTAGGGCACCACATTTCACAAGCAGGGATTAGTGTAGATCCTAAAAAAAATTAGGGTCATCTATAGAATCACTAGTCAACCAAGAACTATAAAAGATGTGCAATCATTCCTTGGCCACATTGGTTACTACCGACGCTTCCTCGAAAATTTCTCAAAGACTGCCAAGCTGTTGGTGGAACTCACAAAGAAAGATGCTCCGTTTTTTTGGACCAGGGAATGTGAATCTGCATTCCAAACACTAAAATAGAAACTTGTAAAGAATCCAATTCTACGGGCACCCGATTAGGCTAGACCCTTTCACATCATGATGGATGCATCAAACTATGCATTGGGAGCTGTGCTTAGACAATGGGATGACCAGAGACACCCATATTATATCTACTATGCAAGCCATAGCATTGTGGGTGCTTAACTCAACTACACCACCATCGAAAAGGAATTAATGGCAGTGGTGTTTGCCTAGGAAAACTTTCGACACTATTTTCTTGGGTACAAGGTGTTTGTGCATACCGACCACAGTGCCATCCGGTTCCTGATGAACAAACCAACGGTGAGCCCCCGTATCATATGACAGCTTGTGATCCTTCAAGAATTTAACCTTACTATGGTAGACAGGAAGGAAACTGAGAATGTGGTTGTTGACCACTTATCTCAGTCACGATGGGATAATGCCGAAGAGGAGGAGCCACTCTCCGATCAACTTTCAAATGAACTCCTCTTTGCTAGAGCAATCGATAAGCATATGCCCAAGGAATTGCCTTGGTTTGGGCACATCCTCACCTATCTTACCACCCAAGAATTACCAAAGGAGTGGGATCATCGACAGAAACAATAGTTTCTCCATAAGGCCAAGCACTTCATGGAAATGAACAGACACCTTTATAAGGTGTGTGCAGACGACTTGGCTCAATGGTGCATCTCTAATGAAGATACGCTATGCGTCCTTCAAGATGCTCACAAGGGCCCTTGTGGGGGCCACTATGCTGGATGATGCATGATCATTAAGATCCTGCTTGCAGGATATTATTGGCTTACACTCTTCAGGGATGCACAATGGTTTGCCTGCTCCTATGAATGATTTTAGAAAGATGGTGGGATGACCGTATGAATGGAGGGACCTCAACAGTGGATACAGCCACTGAAACCCTTCGATATTTGGGACATTGACTTCATGGGTCCCATCACCCTCGGGAAGGAGTACATCATCGTCGTTGTTGACTACTACATGAAGTGGGCGGAGGCAGCAGCCGTCACTGACTGTTCCTCAAACACAGCCACATGGTTTGTCCAACAGCAAATCATAAATAGGTTTGGAGTGCCACGTGCACTCATCTCAGACAATGGAACTCATTTTACGGGCACTACTTTTTGTAAACTCATGCAACACTTAGGGGTCAACCATAAATTTACAACACCTTATCACCCCGAAGCTAATAGGCAAGCCGAAGTCACCAATAGGGAAATTACCAAAATCCTCACTAGAACCATTAGTAAATATAGGAGGGATTGGAGCAGAAAACTTAATGATGCTCTCTAGGCCTATTGTTCCACATAGAAATTTCCTATAGGTTACTCTCCTTACGAGTTAGTGTATAGGAAGCTACCAAAACTTCTAGTCTAGGCAGAACTCTAAACACTATCTATGGTCAGTGACTTGGGTCTTGACTTGCCACTAGCACAACAAGAACAACTTATCAACTTGAGTGTGCTAGATGAGAATCAACTAGTAGCCCTGTCATCAAATGAGATACACAAGGCCTATAATAAAAAACGTCATGATCTTAGGATTCGGAAGGTAACATTTCAATGTGGAGAAAAGGTACTCTACTGGAACCCCACACACATACCACAATGTACTAAGTTTTAAACACTATGG
>MNCI01000323.1:100998-132228 GCA_015680685.1 Gnetum montanum | reverse complement strand
AGTTTAAATTACAACTCATGCCTTATTGTTTTTTTTCTAACCCCTCAAATATACTTCAGAAAATCTAATGGGACTCAACTATACTTCAGAAAATCTAATAGGATGCACGTGTGAGTAGCATAACTTGGTCAAAATGAGAAGGTGTATGATTGCCATTTCGTGCAACTTGTGCACATTTTAATTCACGGTTATGCTTGATTGCAGATGGCACCCCAATCAAGCCATCCAAGGGGAGAAGGACCATCCCAAGCAAGGGACATATGACAAAGAATGGGAAGAGGATGAGGTGTGCGACATCTAGAGCATGCAGAGGGCTTGCATGCAACCGGCCCCCTCCGTGAACGACCTGATGTGGAATCTGTTCATCAGATTCCTGAAGAGGAGATCCCTAGCGAATAATCGAAAGGGGATGAGACTCCGGTGGTAGCGCCATGGGTTGAGGTCACCCTGACCCAGGCATGCCTTGATGCTATTAAGTCGAGGGAGTTGCAACGAATGGTCTTGTAGGAGTTGAACTTTGGACCATTTCTTGAGAACGCGCTAGAAGAAGTTAAGACCCAATTGCAAAGCTCTCCTATGTGGCCAATCATCACATCTCGTGGTGTATGGTACCTAGGAGAGACTTACCTCTTTTGGACAAATCGGCAATCGGGGTCCAGAGTAAGAATCAAAGACATTCATGTCTCTTACTCTACAGAAGTCATTTCACAAGCTCTGGGGTTGCCAGAGACTGAAGCTGATGTGGTGGAGATTTCCAAACAAGCAGATCTCGAGGTAAAAGCGAAGTGGATCAGGCAGTGCTATGGGGTAGAGCATAAGGAGTTTGGCATTTTAACCACCATAGAGAGGGTATACTCAAAAATCACGTCTTACCACTTGAATCCAATGGTAAGACCTAGTAAGATCACTACCTTCACTGCTCGTGCATGTGCCGCTCTAAGCGGAAAATTCCCAATCAACCTTCCATAGTTTCTATTCTTGGAGATTTAGAAAATATTCACTGAAAGAAAATGTGGAAGGCAGGCTCTACCCTTTCCTTGCTTAATCAAAAAATTGTGCAAATAGGCAAAGATAGCATGATATGTTAATGACACACTTTGGCACGTCCTGATTGCCTCATGGTGGGAGATGATGAAGGATAAGACTTCAGCCACCACATGATTCGAGGAAGAGTAGCAACAGCCTCCACTGCCTGCGCAAACAACAAGGTCGGGCTCATAGACAATTGCAGAACACATACGTGAAATCCAACAATCGCTCTTGAGCCAACAAGAGCAATATGTAGGAATTGATGGAGGAGAAGACCCTTCATTCTATCGCCTTGTGATGAGCCATCTGGAGCAAGTGGCTTGATCGGTGAGTCTGCTAGAAGGAGCAGGGTCGATGTTTTCGGTTGCCCAGACACAAGTACCTGCAAGAACTAATCCTAGTGTCTAAGAAGTAATGGTCTCCATCCAACAATAATTTTTTGAAATTTTAGGAAATGTTGCTATTTTTTGGTACACTTGGAGGATGGAGAGGGGGCGATTGTTCTGGTGATGCAACACTAGGGATAAGAAATTGTAGCTGAAGTGGTTGCTAATAGAATTGCTACGGTCCTTAATGCACCTGCGATGCCTGTACTGGATGTACATGGACTTGAAGATGTATAGATGTTCGTAGGAAATGCACGTAGCAGGATCAACACAGCCCAACATGAAGAATTGTTGGACCAACAGGTGGGAATCGGGCAATCGCTTCTGGATGTCTTTGATCTTTTAAATAAAATTACTACGACCCAGTTGGAGTTGCTCTCAACAAGGGGTAAGTGTCTTATCTTGAAGGGGAAACTTGAAGTAGCACAAGTGAATTATCAACGCTTGGCGATGGAAGTTGCCCAATTAAGGGCCCAACTTGTTGATCCAGCTCTCCTCAACCACAAACTCATTAGAGATGAAGCTTTTTAACAGCTTCAAACCAAACTTTAGATGGTTGAGGATGAGCAAGAGTCAGCAATCTTTGACAAGTCCTTGATAGACGCTCATGCATACCATCTAAACAGGGACTTGGCAGAGGTTCGCTAGGAGAATGTTAGGTTGACCACAGAAGTTCATCACCTACACAATGTTGGTGTTGAAAATCAACACATGAAAGACTTCATCCACCAACAACAGGAGGAGCTAGCCAGGGTGAACACTGATGTGAGGAGATTGTTTGCTGAAAATCGCAATCTGTCTATGGAGGAGGTTTGAGCTTTATGACAAAAATCAGCTATCGAAATCGCCGCTTGGAAAAATGAAGCCCTCAAGTTTGAAAGAGTTAAAAATCACTATAGGGACAAAGTGGGATTGCAGAAGGAAGCAAAAGAAAAAGAGATTCAAGTCACAAAGGCCAAAATGAACCAAGTGCTCTAGTAGCTTTGAGTAGGAGGCGAGGTGTGGCAACCCATCTTTGATGGATTGAACGCCTACAACGAGGATGAGATCTGCCTCAAGGAGTTGCAAATTGAAGAAATGACAGGATACATGAAGTTAGCCAATCTCCGTTATGCAAACCTAGCTATGCTATTAGCCGAAAGGCTGCGGTTTGACCTGGAAAAGAAAGTGGCCATATCATATTCTTTATACGAGGGCAAGTTCCAAGCACATAAAGCGACAAAACAGAAGTTGGAAACAACAAATGAGGAACTCAAAGTTCTCCACACTTGTTTTAAAGGACAACATACGATCACAGAGAACTTGGCCCGATGGATGAATGACTACTAGCAGCTGCGGACATCAATTCGAGCATTCGATATCGAACGAAAATAGTTTGCTGCTTGGTTTGTCAATTTAAAAGAACTCTTTCTTGCACTTCCATGCCTGGTTACCTCTAGAAGTTGCAGCTACTGCAGGACAACTGTCTTTCATGCCACATCTGTCACATACGCCAGAGGCTGGTGAAGGCCCATCAAAATCATCACCACTAGGAACAGTGTGACCTTCTTTAGCAACTCTAGCATCTTTCAGCATAGTGGAGAACCTAGGATCATCAGGATGTTCAATTTTGCCTCTAAACATCACCATTTTGTAATTCATTCTTCTCCATACACTTGGGCACTTGGTATGTCAATAAAGTCAGTGTCTATAGAGATGTGTTTCATCATGAGTGTTGTAATAACTTCATACCTTCCAAATTGTAATAAACTTGAGGATGAGTTTTCACACAGTCGTGGGGGTATGATGAAGTGTTCAGTTGACATGTCGATTGGGCCGCGTATACGCAACCCCGTATACGTGGCCGTGTTGACGTGGCCCCGTCGATGCATCTGTCCATGCATTTATATAGCCTCGTTTACGCAGAGTCTATCTCTAGTTATAAATAAGTGCACACCCACCGCACTTAGGCATCTTTTTGCATAGTTGTAGCCAAACTCTTACAGTTTGTTCCTACAAGAGTTAGAATATTTTCCAAGTGCCCGCAACAGGTGTGAGAAAGGTGTTTGGCTCTTTATTCAAACGCTAATGTACCTGAGCCCATTGGCGTGACTGGCAATAAAGATGAGCTTTTTAAGCATTCCTTGCAGCTATTGGATTTAATTGTTTAAGCATTTAAATAGTTTAATATTTCCATGCTTTAATAATTTCGTAAGTCTTCATTGTTATCACTTTACTGCTATTGCTCTTTTATATATTCTGTAAAAACCATAAGTACGACCATCTCAAACATAAACCCAACACTTGGCAACCCAGTGATGCTTAACGTTTGGTAACCCAGCAGTGGTTAGGAGATGCTCAGGATGTGCACAGAAGATGGGATTGGTTGCTTATGTTAGGGAGAGTTAAGAGATAGAATAGAACAATTATAGATTACGCAACATTTCATTTCTTACATTTCAAGAATTAGATTTTAGAAGATAAAGAGAAAATCGATAAAAATCATTTCCTTCAATCTCATTTAACCATCGAATTAGAACATCACAAGTGAGGTTGGGAAGACAATGACCATTCTAACATAAGGTTTTGCTAGCTAGAGTTTGGTGTATGCAAGCACTTATAGTTTATAGAATTCGACTGAGTCGCGTGTGAACGCTTGTGATTCGTATGGTTAGGCGTAGGGGTACCTCGCCGCTCATTAATGATAGATCCATATTCAATATTTTTGGCTTCACAAGAAATAGTTTGTTTGCAAAAAGGTAATAAAGTTTTTATGCTAATAGTTTTAAATAACTTAAAGACTAATCTAGTTCCTATTGTAGCATATAGGCTTCCTAAATTCATATCTAGAGACATGTAAGCAATAATCATTAACCTATTATGTAGGTGATGGTCCCCGAGAGATAAGGTGAAATTTGGAAGTGTAACTACTAGTGCATCGGATTCAAGGTAGCCTTTAGCCTGTGCTATAATGGCATCCTAAAAAGTCTTGAATCGTTGGTCTACGAGCGCAATCCAGTATGGGTTCTTAAGTCGGTAGTTAAAATGAGAATGGATATGAATACCAAGTTCAACAATGTGAATGTAATTATATCCAGCTTGGATCCACTTCCTAACCTCCTTTGTGGAGAAAAAGGAGAGTGCTATCAGGTGAAGCCCAGAGCCACTAATTTCTAATTTGCACTTGGAGAAATGCATGGAGGTTACTAAGAGTAAAACCTACCAAAAGTTCTCTTAAACTTGGAAAATATACTAAATTGGCATCTAGATATTGTGGACCTTTTGAAATCTCTGAAAGAATAGGCGAAGTAGCATATTGGTTAAATCTTCCAGCAACTTTAAAAATTCACCCAGTTTCCCATGTAAGATTGCTAAAGAAATTTTATGAAAATGATGTACCATATGTACTGGATTGGAATACTTTTCCATTGCGATCCAATGCTAGCTTTGAAGTTAAACCCATTGTAATTAAGAACCAACAAAGCAAGAAATTACGAACTAAAACTATCAATGAAGTACTTATTCAATGGTCAAATTGTGATCAACAAACTTGGGAAAATAGGGAGTTTATTTTTGATACTTACCCCCAAATTTTTGATCATCATGATATTGAATGATAAATTGTATTTATTATTGATGTAATTAATTATGTTTTATAATTTCTGATTTTCTATTTGTATAGACTATAATGAGGAAAATAAAGAAACTAAAGTTGAGGAGCATAATGGTGAAGCAGCAATTGAGCAATTGGATATAGAGGAAGCACTCAAGGATGAGTTGGATGTTTGGGGGATGGGGAGGGGTTAGATTGTAATGTCCTATCCCTTGTTAAATGGAGGAAACAATTGTAAAAAATGTAATTAACCTTTAAATAAAGGGGCACCTTGTTATTAGGAGTTATGATTATTCATGTATCCCTTGAGAAAGGGTTTGACCTATGTCATTTAAGGTCAGGTTTAGAGATTGTGTCGACATGAAGTTGCAGAACCAGGAAAGGTAAGTGATGGGAGCGGGGTGTAGTGGAACAAGAAAAGACTGAACATCCCTTTGGTTGGATAGCCTAATCGTGTTGGCAGTATTGGATTGCCTCTAAGGCTTAAGTGGCATAGAAAGATAACCTAGAGGGCATTACAATACTCTCTCTTATTAATAAAACTTTTCTATTTTTCTTTTTTATACCGTAGTACCAATTATTTATTTACCAGTTAATTTATTTATTAAGTATTTATGATGTTCCATTATATTATTTAAGAAAATGATGAATGCGATAAATTAAGCGATAATATTTTTATGACATCTGGGAACAGGATGTCACAAAAATGATTATGAATTTCAATGAGTATTGGAGTGCAGTGGAAATATAGTTTTTGAGAGCAAGAAATTTGCAAGGGCATGTTAGTGTAGTTGACACAACTTAAGAATTGTCATTAGTGTTTGAATTATTGAAATTGAAAAGGTAGAAGTTTAAGGAGATTATAATCCATACAATGTGATGTGAAACAACAATTTTGAAGTATTGCTTCGCATCTAGGATTACTAACAATGAAGTTTAAATTTTTTTTCATGTGAGGGTATATTGACAAGAGGCCCAATTGTAGTTAAACATTAGTGATTAAGATTGCAAATGTATCAAACAAAAGTATTGATGTGAAACAAATAAAAAATTCATAATGTGTTATAAAAGAACAATACCAAAGGATGAAGGAACACAAAATATAGCTAGTAGAATGATTTTGAATTGCAATTTGGGTGATTGATTGTTTTAGAAGTTTAGATGTTTAGAGAAAGAAAGGTACATGTACATGTTTGTGTAGTTAATAGAACTAAAAATGTGACAACAAGTCTTTAATTATTAAAATTGATTATCTTTGAAATCTTATTGGAAATTTTATGCAATGTGATATCATAAAAGATTATTGAATTGCTACAAGTAAATTACAACATATTGCATGAGCTTTTAAAACTAGAATTACTAGCAATGTAGTTTAGCAGTAATTTTTGCAAGGAAATTGACAAGTATGATTGTTGCTTAACAAGAAGGCTTAAGAATGCAATCCAATCGATGAAGTGAGATTTTTTCAATCATATAATTAGAAAGATCAATAGCCAAGGATAGAAATCGATAAAATTGGTGTGAAACAACAGTATTGACATGTGAAGGAACATGGAGCATTACAAGTAGAATAATTATGAATTGCAATTAGGAAGATGAAGTGTATTAGAAATTTAGTTGTTAAGAGCAAGCCATTTGCAAGTACATTTTGGTGTTTTTAATATAACTAAAGAAGTAACATTAATAATTAAATTATAGAAAATAAAACATCAATAATTTGAGAAGAAAATCTATATGAAGGAACAATACAGTAAATCACAATAGTTATTATGAGACATTGCAATTAAGATTACTTGTTGTTATTAAGTCATTCAAAATCGATCTCAACTTGCCAATGAAATAGCTTAGTTGAACAACAAATTATTATTGATGTGTGAGGTGGGATGAGAGATGAGAACTAGGTTAGATGGAATGCTTCACACAATCAATTCTTGAGATGAACAAGTTAACAAGTGCATGTTGGTGTACTTGATACAACTTAAGAAGTGACATTTACCATCCAATGCAACCATCAAAGTTGAGAGAGCGATACCCAATGACACAAAAATTCATCAAATTGATGTAAAACAATGTAGAAGTATGAAGGGATTTGCAACATTGCAACTATTATAATGACCATCAATTGCAATTGTGCTGGTTGAGTACATTAGAAGTTTAGTTGTTAGAAGAAAGAAATTTACAAGTTCATGTTGATGTGGTTGATCAGGAAGTGTCATAAAACTTTGTCTTATCAAAATTATAAAAGAAGAAATTTAAGTAGATGTAAATGCAGAAAAAGTGATTTGTAACAACAATATGGACCTACTCATAGAAGATGATAGTACTTAAGGAGATGTAAATGCAGAAAAAGTGATGTATAACAATAATATTGACCTAGTCATAGAAGACGATAGGAGTTAGTATGAGGCTTTGTAAGTAAGAGTGAATTGACAAGAAATATAAATGCAGTTTAATACCAATGATTACAAATGCAGTCGAACTCAAACAACAATATTGATGCGAAACACAACCATAGAAATCAACAGTAGACATTCATTTTTAGGAATTAAGAACACAATACTTAATAATAGAGAACTACATAAAATTTTTGTGAAACAACAGTATTGAAGTATGAAAAGACATGAAATATTGCAGGTAGAATGACTATGAATTTCAATTAGGGTGATTGATTGTCTTAGAAGTTCAAATCTTGAGACAAAGAAGCATACATATACATGTTAGTGTAATTAATACAACTCAAAAATTACATTAATTATTTAATTCCAAAATTTAAAAAAAATCATAGGAGATTAAAATCAATGAAATGTGTATTCTAAAAAAAATATTAAAGTATTACTAGTAAATTCTAGCAGCTTGTACATACCTTTGTAACTATAGAAGTGACATTAATCATTCACATATAGAAATTGAAAAATCACTAATTTAAGGAGAAGAAAACTTATAGAATGTGATTTGAAGGAACCACATTGAAGTACTATTAATAATCACAATAGTTATTACAAAACATTGTGAGTATGATTACCAACAATGTAGACTTGATTGAATCACTCATCATCCAATTCAAGATGCTATTGAAGTAGCTTATTTGAACAATAAACTAGTATTGATGTATAACATGGGATGAGAAATAATAACTAGGGTGGATGGGTACTTCACAAATTTAGTTGTTGAGATGAAAAAGTTAACAAGTACATGTTAGTGTGTTGATACAACTTAAGAAGTGACATTTACCATCCAATAGAGCTACACAAATTTAAACATTAATACCTAAAGAGAAAGGAATTCATAAAATTGATGTAAAACAACAATCTTGAAGTATGAAGGGACATGTGATATTGCAAGGAAGATTATTATGAATTTCTATTTGGGTGATGGAGTGCATCATCAATGTAATTTTTGAGAGTAAGCAATTTCCAAGGGCATGTTAATGTAATTGATGCAACTAAAGAAGTGTCATTGATCTTTGAATTATTGAAATTAAAAAGAAAAATAGAAGTTTAAGAAGATGGTAATGCATACCAGATGATATGAAATAATAATATTAAAGTACTACCAATAGATAATGGCATTCAGTACTAGGCTTTGCATTCAAGATTATTAACGATGTAGTTTAAATTTTTTTTTCATGTAAGCGTATATTGAAAAGTAGTGCAAATGTAGTTTAACATTAGTAATTAAGATTGTGAAGCGTTGGTCTGAAAAAACTATAGAAATCCATAAAATTATGGTGAAAGAACAATACTAAAGATAAAGGAACATGGAATATAGCTTGTACAAGGACATCAAATTGCAATTTGGGTGATTAATTGTTTTAGAAGTTTAGATATTTGGAAAAAGAAATTTACATATACATGTTGGTGTAGTTAATAGACTTGTAAATGTGGCAAGAAGCCTTTAATTATTGAAACCAAAAGAATTAGAAATTTAAGTAGAAGAAAATTCATGTAATGTGATATCAAAAAATAATTTTAAAGCACTACAAGTAAATCGCAATATTTTGCATGAACATTTAAAACTAGAATCGCTAGCAAGGAAATTGACAAGTATGATTGTTGTTTAACAATAAGGATTAAGAATGCAATCAAATCGATGAAGTCAGGTTTTCCTCTCAACCATATAAATGGAAAGATCAATAGCCAAGGATAGAAATTTATTAAATTGATTCAAAACAACAATATTGACTTATGAAGGAACATGGGGCATTATAAGCAGAATGATTATGAGTTGCGATTAGGGAGATGAAGTGCATTTGAATTTTAGTTCATGAGAGCAAACAATATCCAAGTACATGTTGGTGTTTTTGATACAACTAAAGAAATAACATTTATCATTTAATTATAGAAAATGAAACATTAGTAATTTGAGGAGAATAAAATCCATACAATGGAACATTATAGTAAATCTCAATAGTTATTATGAGAAATTGCAACTAAGATTACTTGCTATTATTGAGTTATTCACAATCCATTTCAACTTGCCACTAAAATAGCTTAGTGGAACAACAAATTGTTATTGGTGTGTAATGTGGTATGAGAAATGAGAATCAAGGTGGGTGGAATGCATCATATATTCAATTATTAAAATGAACAAGTTAACAAGTGCATGTTGTTGTAGTTAATACAACTTGAGACATGACAAGTATCATCCAATGCAATTGTGAAAGTTGAGAGAGCGATACCCAAAGACACAAAAAATCATCAAATTGATGTAAAACAACAATGTTGATGTATGAAGAGACTTGAGGCATTGCAAGTATTGTAATTACTAGGAATTGTAATTTTGTTGGCTGAGTACATTAGAGGTTTACTCGTTAGAAAGAATAAATTTACAATTACATGTTGGTGTAGTTGATACAACTTAGGAAGTGTCATTAAACTTTGAATTATCAAAATTGAAAAAGAAGAAATTTGAGATGTAAAGCCATCAAAGGTGATGTTTAATAACACCATTGAATTACTAGTAGAAGACAATATTAGTTAGTATGAGGCTTTGCAAGTAATAGTGAATTGACAAGTAGAAATAGAGCCTAACATCAGTGATTAGGACGAACAAATGAAAGACATTCCAAAACATTAGCAAACTTCTAGAATGATGATTTTGAAATGGCTAGAGAGGGCATGGGAGTAGGAGTGGGTGCTGGTGTTGGGGTAGAGATTGCAGCGGGCGGGGGTGTAAAGAGTGGTGGTGTTGCAAGCAGAATTGGGCTAGTGGGGATGGGAAATGCGGGAAGCTCATTTTGGAGGTGGGGATGACCAAGTGTTAGCATCTTTAGGGGGCTAGAAATTAGGAGTAGGAGGAGTCGATGCCTGTAGCAGGTAGGAGGGGAGTATGAGGCTGAACGTGTGTGGGACCCTAGTGGACAAAGTGAAAACGATGGAGTTGAGTCTCATTGGGAGGTTTGTCTCTAGCAGAGTGTAGCCTTGTTTGGACTTGATAAAGCAGTGGGCATAGACTACATGGGGACTAGTCGATATTGGGGTTTGTTGTCTATTGGAAGAGCTGTTTTAGTTGGAGGTTTGTAGCTCTATGGGGTGTGTGGGCTTGCCTTGACACAATGGAGGTTAGGTGCCCACAGAGAGAAGGATTTGTTTAGTAGGGTGCCTATGTGGATTTGGGCCTTAAGCATTCCATGGGAATGATGGACCACAGACTTCTTGGAAACCCTTGCTAGATTTCTTGGAAATTTTATCATGCTTGACCATTTCACTTGCTCCATGGAGCAAATGGATTGTGTGTTTCTATGTTTGGCGACTATTGTTGTCAAAGGATTTGGTGAACGAAGCTATTTTGGATCTTTCCTCTAGCATGGAGATGATCTGCATAGAGTACGAGAACATTGGAAACCCTAGTCCCATGCTAGTCGATAAGGAGATTTTTGTCTGTAGGGAGAAAGGGCATTTGGCTACTGATTGCAAGGCCCAAGCCAAGACAAAGTTAAAATGGAAACAACCACCAGCGTAGCAAGAACAAGCTAGTTGGTTTAGGATTACCAATGGGCATGCTGTGCATAAGACTTCAGAGGTGCAAAAGGAGGGAGCATTGGTGGAAGAGTCGTTAATGGAAGAGTCGGCCAAGTAGACACCTTGTACAATGAAAGTTGGGACTAAAGTAGATCTAGTTTCTCCAAGTGGTGAGTGTCCACCATGGGGAAGTTGGATTATGGTTGCTAGGGGTTCTTCTAAGGCCCCGAATGCAAGACATCATAGAACCCCAACAAGAATAGACTAAAGATTTGATGGGCATGGCCTCAATTTCCCTTGTAGGGGGGAAGGCTAGGTGTTCGAGGAAGTTGATGACCCGGAAGAAGCTAACACAATTTGACATCAATTTGGGATTATAGAGGATTGTGAAAGAGGTCTACCATAGATGCTCACTAGGTCACCCATGAAGGTTCTATCTTCGAATTGCAAGGGACAAGGTACTTCCTACAAATGGAATACCTAAAAATGATTATTTGAAGTGAAGGATGTGATGTGGTTTGCTTGCAGGAAACGAAGTTGCAAGTGTCCAAATCCAGTTTGTTGAGGTGGGTGGGCTGGCAGTTGTAGATGGTTTCGTGCAAGGGTCGAGCTGAAGGGTTGGCTATTCTCTCTCAATTTTAGATCACGCTGATCAATGAACCCAATGGAGTCAGAAGGTTCATGTGATTTAAGAGAATGTTTGATTGCCAAATGTTTATGGTGCTCAAAATTAGGAGATTCAAGTGCAAGAATTGTGATAGGTTGCACAGGTGGTTTCCAATAAGCAAAGATGGATTGTGATCAGTGATTTTAATCAATGATTGTACCCATGGGAGAAAATAGAAGGGGAAACCATGGATCCCCTAGCGGGAATGGAATGCATTGCATTTATGAGAGATCATGATTTAGTGGACATGGAAATTATGGGCTGTCAATTTACATGGAGTAATAGGAGGAAGGGAAAAGATTGGGTCCAGTCATGGATTGACCATGTGTGGGTTAGTATGAGGATGGTACTGGAGCTCACCATTTAGGTGGTGGGAAGGGAAAGACAATTATTGGACCATAGGTTGATTCTTTATCAGATATGAAATCATAAGGGATTAGTTCCCAGGCCTTTCCATTTCAAGCGTACGTGGTTGGGGAAGGCGTGCTTGAGGTCGCTGGTCCAAGACATGTGGTAGGGATAATCACGTGATTAGAAACCTAGAGAATTCTTGAAATAAGGATTGCGCTAAAGAAAAAAATATGGTCTAGAGTGTCTAAGGACAAATACGATTTAAGGGCATACCACATGTAGCTACAAGCTAGACTAAGGGAGATACAAATGAGGTAAGAAAATGGGGTTGATCTAGCTAATGAGGAATGTGAAGTGCTTGGGGAGTTACAAGAATTGGCATTAGAAGAGAAGATTTATTCGCGTCAATGGGCTTGAATCAACTGGTTAAGAGAGGGGGACTGTAACATGTGTTTTTTCTTTGCTTTGGCAAAAGGGCATGACCAAGTTAAGAAAAAGGTATAGCTTATGCTTGAGGGGGAGACGGTGGGGGGTGCGAAGTTAGTTGTAGAGGTGGTACAGACCTATTGGGTGATCATTTGGCAGTAGAGGGATATGAGGAAGATTTCTATTCTAATTTAGAAAGTGTTAGGGCATGTTGAGAACCAGACGTTGCTGAGGCCGTTTATGGGGCAAGAGTTGGAACTTAGGAATATCAGGCAGAAAATCAAGTCATGTCTATATTAAAAATAAATGCTAATTCTCAGGTAAAGACTACATAAACCTATTTGTATATTTTTTATTAAGTTATAAAATTATAAATGATATTTTGTAGACATACTAATAGATTTAGGTGCTAATATATCCATTTCTAAATGGAATGTAATCCCATTTCACTTATGGGAACCTATAGAAGAAAATGATATTAGGTTTAACATAGAGAAGATGTATCATAAGCATAAAGCAACTATACCCATAAAAAAAAATAAGGGAAGACTGTTATATCTTACAATAGTCCATTGTGAGATAAAATATTACGACATGCTTATTGGGACAGACAACTTACAAAGACTAGAACCTTATACAATAGGTTTCACATATGTAAGTTTTTTTGGAGAAAACTTCTCCCTGCAACATAGATATATTAGTAGGTTCCCATCACTACAATCTTCCAACAAACAATCTAATAGGTAATGGGTTTTAAATAATGTGCACAATCTATAAACCAAATTTAGCCTAACAACAAATACGTTACTAGAATCAGCTAATGATGATCCTAGAGTGTTCAAACACAAGAAAGAACAATGGTGTAGGATAGAATTCAAAGATAATATAAAAATCAAAACAAAGGCACATCATATTGGTATGCCTTCAAGTCTAAAGAAAGAATGCAATCAAGAAATACAAGCATTACTAGATGAAAAACTAATCCAACCTAGCACTAGTATGTTTTCTTGTGCTGTATTATATGTAAACAAATGCACAAAACAAGTTAGAGGGAAGAAAAGATTTGTAGTTAATTACAACCCTTTAAATGATTTAATCAAACTAGTCCAACATCCTATACCTCGCATGGATGATCTATTTCAACTCCTCCTTCATACTAATGTTTATTTTAAGTTTGACTTAAACTTAGGATTTTGACAAATACAAGTCGAACCAAATGATAGGTGGAAAAAAATTTTCACTGTGCCAGGAGGATTATATGAATGGATGGTCTTACCTTTTGGAATCAAAACGGCCCCCTCTATTTTTCAAGTGTATGGACCAAATATTTGGTAAGATCTTTATTCTTGTATAGATAGATGATATTTTAGTTATGAGTAAGAATCCTTAACAACATCTTGAACATCTGGAGATATTTAAACAATTAATAGACAATAATGGTTTAGTCTTATCTCCTACCAAGATGACCATAGCCAATTCTATAGAATTCATAGGATTAAAAATAAGAAATGACACGATATATTTGTAGCCACATGTCCTAGAAGCTATAAAGACATTTCCAAATGAACTGAAGGACAAAACACAACTTTAGGGATTTCTTGGTTGTGTAAACTATGTATCTAGCTTTTATAAACATCTACAAAATGCTCCTTAATGAAAGGTTAGGTGAAAATACTCCAGAATGGACTTCAAAGCATACAAAAATTATTGCTCTGATTAAGCAACAATTCTCTAATCTACCTAGGTTACAACTACCTACTAATGGACAGTTGATTCTTGAAATCGATGCTTCCCATGAATTCTAGGGAGTTGCTTTCAAAGAAGAAAAGGACAATGTTATCTGGATATGCAAGTATGCTTAAGAAAAATTTAATGATGTTCTATAAAGCTATCACAACACACACAAAGAGCTTCTGGCCATTATAAAAGACATAGATAAATTTAGGCTGTTCTTATAGAACATGCATTTTAAAGTTAGAAGTGATTTAAATCATTTTGATAAGTATTTAAGTACGAAGGCCCTCAATAAGGTAGCACATACTAGGTTAATATCTAACTATGCTCATCGAAGAATCTTTCCAAGAAGGGTGGAAATAAAGTTTTTAATGGTTCATCAGGTACCTTCAGACAAATGCATCATTATCAAATATTTCCATTCAAACATTCCTTCCAAGACTTGGTGACTCCACCTTCAGAGAAGTTTGATGCCAAACTAATATAGAACTACAAGATCTTTGTTTTGAAGCTACTCCTAAACACGTTCTTAATTGGCCTCATTATCAACCAAGTCCCTTTCATGTATATAAAATAGAAATCAATCCCTGGATCCTACCTAATGAGCTATTTTGGCTATGGTGGCAAAGGTTTGGATAGTTACCTAATTATCTCCATGAATCTTACACAACTCATCTCCTTAACCGTCGTAATGATTATCATGGTGATTACCTTTACTATAGGAACTTACAAGCCCAAGCCTAGAATATTGAGCTATTCAATGAGCCACCTTCTTATTTTCTTGTTTCCTATTTTAAAAGATAATTAGATTGGACTACCCCTTAGAGGTGCTCTTTCTACTAGGATATCTACACTTCTAATACATATGATATCCAGCAACATTGTACTTGTCACAATCTCAATCCCAGATCTCTTGACTTGAAAATGATTGATTATTGTGTTGCTTATATGTACCACAATGGAGGTAATGAAAATGTCACATATCTTTGTGGAAAACCTGAAACTCCTTCTAACTCTAGAATTTGGGATTCCCCTTTAGTCGATGATGAGGTAGGATCACATGGTAGCTATGATTCTCTTGGAGATGCATAAAGAATCATGATTATGTCTGCCACTATGTAAATTATTGTACTATAAAGCAGTGCCATAGTAAAAGTGGACTAATGTATCATGTTAGGGTGTTGTACACCCTTATCTTTTGTAAGTGTAGTATGAGTTGTCATCCACTAGTGCTTGTATAGTTGGATTGCACCAAGAAGATTATAGAGGCTCTAGCCTCAACTATGAATATGTACCAAAGCAAAGTTAAGAGACATTGGAAGAAAGAGATCCAAAGAGCAGCTCATAGCACCTTTGAAGCATTCTTCTCCCAAGGATCCCTTAGTTGCTTCTCTGCTTGTATATTTGGCCTAGTTCCAATGCGAATAATATGAACTTTGAAGCTTTTTCTTATCTTGAAGTATTGTTTTTGTGCTTTTTCTATTTTTAATCTTTGAGCGTTGAGTTTGCAATGCGAAGAGAGTGATTTTGGCAAGAGTTGGTATCAAAGTCAAGTTATACTCTTGTTACAAGTATCTTCTGTGTTTATTTGCCTATTTGATTTGATATTGTTCTCGAAGACTTCTTAGATTGAGTGATTTGCTATAGGTGTAAGGTGCACAGTAAGGCCCAAGGAGTGAGGGGATAAGTTGCAATGCTATTCGAAATCCAATCTTGCTGGCATTCTCCCAACCCCATATCATGGCAATTGATGGATGTGATCAACACAATCTTTTTGGTGCATCTACCTCCTATAGATAAATTTTCACATTTCTGTATTGCTTCTTCATGTTTGAAGCTTCCTTCGCTTTTCGAAACAACGTGAGATCTACCCTCTTATGAGTTTGAATCCCCTACAATCCCTGCAATGTATGCACTTCTCTGAATGTGATTTGAAGATCAATGGCATCAATCTTCGCCCAGTCTCACTTTCATTTTTTTCCTTGGAGGAAGTAGAGCAATAGAAAAAACTCGGATACAATTACGTACATATTTTTGAGATTGACATCCATATCCATATTGACTTATGGAAGGAGGGGTGGGAGGAGCAGGAGTGGCTTAGAAGAGAGGAAGAGGAGAACAAACAATGGACTAGGGTCCTTTTGGCGGAGCAGCAAATGAAGATGAACTAGGACATTGCACATGAGTCAAATGCTAGGTGCTAGTTTCGTATGGCAAGATGTCCATATGTGGTCATGGGAATAAACCACAATGCCTTGTGGGCTAGACTAAGGAGATTCATAAGGACTACTTCTACTAAGCTCCACCTAGATAAGGCCACCACCCTAGAAGAAGCCGCCCAGAAGCAGTAGGAGGAGTAGTATAAGGAATTTCAAGAGGTCATGGCTTTTGTTGTATCAGAACATTACAGGGTGGTCTTGGATGCAGTGCATGCCTAGTAATGGTCATGATGCTCCTATACTAAACTTCCAAGACCCCTCTGAAGGCATAGCTTACAAGGACCAAGAGGGGTTATCCGATACATGCAATGGGATTCTTGGGGTTTGGTTTTGACTATAATACTTCAAATAGCTTAGAAATTGGACAATTTTCTACTCTTCCTTACTATGGATTTTCTAAGCTAGGCCACCTTTGACACCCAGTTTTTGCTTTTGGAACATGTGTTCCTTGTGTGGTGTTCCATCCCCCTTGGGGGTGATCATTTTATTTTTGTGGGCTGCTAGGGTTTTTACCCCAAGGCTTTGTATATTACCTTCTTCTCTAATGAAATTACTTGACTTTTTCACAAAAAAAATGGTAAAGATGATTAAGGAAGTGAGATCATAACTTCAGAATGAAACAACACTATTTAAGGTGTTTGAGATAGGATGATGCATTTCATTGAGAATAAGTTTTATTGCAATATTCCATTAGAGTTTGAGACCCAAAGATTGACAATGAGTACAAATTGGTATGATCAATAGATATCACAAAGCAATATTTGCAATGCAACCTTACAAATTAAGGATTGTGCAGTGTTTGGAGATTAAAGAAGAAGAAGAGGGGGTTATATTTGTATTAGATGTGTTGGAGAATTTATACATTGTCAAACATAATAACATTGTCATTTTCAATGTTTGATTTGATGGAATAATTTGCAATCCATCCTAACATGCCATTCAAATAGCTTATTTGTACAACATATTATTGTTGATGTGTAACATAAAATGGAAAATTGCAACCGCATTGGATGGAGTGCATAAAAAATTTAGTTCTTGAGATGAAGAAGTTAACAAGTACATGTTTTGTAGTTGATACAAATCAAGAAGTGACATTAATCTTTTAACACAACTATAGAAATTGAAAGATTAATACCCAATGATAGAGAAATTCATAAAATTAGTGTGAAAAAACAATATTGAAGTGTGAATGGACATGGGCCAGAGCAAGTAGAATGACTATGAATTGCAATTAGGGTGATTGTGTACATCACAAATTTAGTTAATATAGCTTAGGAACTGAGATTAACCTTTCAATTTATTAAGTCTAATGAGGAAAGGAGATACATAGGCCCTATAATCCTCCCATCATTATGAGTCACATCATTATTAGTTGCTAATATAAATATAATTCCATGTTTTTAGAGGATTGGAAAAGGAAAAAAATGTACTAATTTTTAGAGGGTGGTTATTAGGGGTCATACACACCCCCTCTATTTATAGGATAGATGAGACCCTAGGGCTTATGTAAAGACTTGTGCACAAAAGTTTACACAATGGACAAGGAGTAGATAACCCATTCTTCAATAATCATTTTTCTATTCATGGAATCATTGCCACTTGACTTGGACAAACAAGCTCTCATGAGGGAGTGGACATGTGAAATTGATCAAAGAGTATCGCAATATAAAAATACACAATCTTTATTGCTCACATAGATTTTAACAAGAAGCAAGAAATACTTTAGAGGCATGATACGTAGCACTCTAGATCTCTCTTGCTTTTCAACGTACAAGGAATGCTTTGAAAGGCGCATGGCGCAACACTTTCAGATCTTTCTTGTACCACTCCAAAGTAAGGAATGCTTCAGATGCGTAAGGGGTAGCAATCTGGATATCTCTTACTCTTTTACTCATACTAGAAAACTCTCTAACTCTCTGTTATATGCTCTCAACACTTCTTAGACCTCTTCTTCTACTTATAGAACTTTATATAGGCATGCAGCCACCACCTTATAATCAAATAAGCATTACATAGTGGAAGACAACATGATTGTGAATATTACATTCTGGCAGACATTATTATATGGAATATTTGATACAAGATTCTTTTTATGGGGTAGTGTCAGGCATGCTTGGTGGAGAATCACTTTCTCTTGGTGTGGTTATTTCTTTTGCCTTATATTCCTATGAATGTGATGTGTCCATAGTGCTGTATGCAATTATGCATGCAAGATAAAGAGTTTTCTCATATCCACCATGACGTTGAAAGGTTTCAATGCGTGGTTCTAGGTTGTAAAGCATGGCACGCATTGCTGATTTTGATAGGTCATAATGATATCATAGGTGTTAGTGGTGTACACATCCTAGAAAAAGGCATAACTAAAAGTATTGTCCCAATCAATGTGTCTAGATATAGAAGTTGTCAGAAAATATATCGGTGGATTATGGGTTTGACCAAAATGCCAATTTTTGGATTCAGGATGAGCATAATAGAGCAAGTCACCATGATAAGAGGTAAGTCGATGGTACAGGTGCCTAGGATATCCATTTGGTATATGTGTAAGGGAATGACCAAAACGTGCCCACCAATCCCAAAATAAAAAAGTATTATTTGAAGGATTATTGATAGGACTCATTTCTATCTTATAAAGATGGACAGGATCAGGTTGATACAATGGCCAAGGTAAAATTTCAGGAGGATTGTCATACAAATTATCAAAATCACAAAGTTGGATGTCAATATAAGTCATGAGTTTGCAATGGATAGGGATGATAGACAAATCTTCTCTTTCGTCTCAGCTTGTAAACACCTTTTGGACTATAATGGTATATGGGGATATAGTTTGGTTTATTAACAGGAAGGAATCCCACCATGGTTCACATTCATGTTTGTAGAATGCTTGCTCTACAAAAGACATATAAGTTTCATGATAATGTAGATGCCTGAGTCACCGTGAATAGCGCAACGTCCATCCTTCTTGCTATAATAGATCTACAAGACTTATATAAAAGTTTAATATAAACATATTATGAGAATAATAATAATTAAAATTGAAATTTTCTAGTAAGGAAATCCGCTAGAGAATTATTCTTTCTATCTAAATATTGAGTTTCAAAAGAAAAATTAGTTAGAAATAGAGACCATCAGATCAATCTCGTATGAGTGAGTTTGTTAATATTTTTCATGGCTAAATACTTATCAAAGTGTTTTAAGTTGTTTTTGATGATAAAATATTTATCAGCTAAAAATATTCTGAAATTTTCAACACCTTTGATGATAGCTAGAAGTTCTTTATGTGTATTGTGATAATTGATTTGGGGTGCATTGAATTTACCAAAAGCATATCGACAAATATGAATAATACCATCTATTTTTTCTTTTAAGGCAGCTCCCCAAAATTCATAGGATGCATCTGTCTCAAGAATAAGTCTACCATTAGTTGCGAGTCTGAGCTTTGGGAGATGTTGACATTTTTCTTTAATTTGTTTGACAACGACTGTATGTTATTCAGTCCAAGCTCTAGTATTAGAAAGATGTTGATAAAATCTTGAAACATAATTGATACAATGAAGAAATCATTGAAGTTGAGTTTTATTAGTAATAATGTCGAGAAAATTCTTGATTGCAGTTAGCATGTGGATTTGTAGATGGATTTGTCCATGTGAAATTTCTAAACCAAGAAAATTTATAGTTGGTTGAGCTATAGTCATTTTCTTTTAAGAAGGTGATAAGACTAATCCATTCTCATCCACTAATTGATAGAATTTTTCTAAATGTTAAAGATAATCTGCTACATTTTTTCTCATGATTAAAATATCGTCAATATATATAATAATAAAAGGATATTCAAAAAATATTTTATCCATACATTGTTGAAATATAGAAGGGGTAGTTTTCAACCCAAAGGGTAAAATTGTCCATTCGTAAAGTCCATTAGGGACTGTAAAAACAATTTTTCATCGGTTAGGTTTGTGAAGTTGGAATTGCCAAAATCCAGATTTTAAATCAAAATTTGGATTTTAAATCAAAATTTGAGTAAATGTGTGTATGTTGTAATCTTTGAAGTAAATCATCTTTACTTGGAATAGGATGTTGAACAGATTTAACAATATCATTTAGGGGTTTATAATTAACCACTAGCCTTTTTTTTACTGCGAACTATTTCTTCTCTTTGATTAACGTAAAAAGTAGCACATACAAAGGAACTAATGCTAGGTTGAATGAGTTGTTTTTGTAGTAATGTTTGAATTTCTTGATCACATTCTTTACGTAGTTCGGGTAACATTCCAATATAATGTGCCTTACTTTGGATTTTGACATTATCTTTTAAGTCTATCCTACACTAATGTTGTTTTTTATGACCAAAAACAATAGGATCATCTAATGCTAATGTAAACAGTTTTCTTTTCGTAGTATCAAAAGCATCATGATGGTGTAAGATTTGATTTATGGCCCAATCTATTTTTTGATTTTTTTGTTTAGGTAGTGTTTCAAATCTAATTTTATAAGTAGATTGTCTAAGAAAAGAAATATTTGGTAAAATAATATTTTGAAAAGTAATAACATATGGTTCTAAATTTTTTAAATTATCAGTACTAACTAATAAATCATAGGATGGGATATTAAACTGATAAACTTGCAAAAACATGATTGTTCTTTTAGGAGTATAGATGGGAATGGAGGCTTGCATTTCTAGTGTTCTATGTTGTGTATTAAACACAACCATTTGCTTTTCACCATTTTTTCAACAAAAGTCAGGAAAAACATTAGGTCGAGCTAAAGATATTTCTGCTCCACTATCAATCAAAGCATCAACAGGATAAGATTTTAAACCAGGTAGTTTAATATAAAAAGTACAAATAGGTAATGATGTTTTTACCTGATTTTTGTTAACTAATTGGATTGGTGAAGCTTGTTTACCTTGTTCTTCATAGATCTTTCATTGTTCACTTTCCTCTTCTTGTTTTAATTCCTATAATTCTCTTGTGGCCCATTCAATGAACATTTGCAATTGTTGTATCTTATGAGTTTTTCATAATAATCTTTGTGTTGGATCATTAGCATTTAATGGCTTTGTTTGTTTTATTTCTTCACATTCTTCTTCTAATTTTAATAAGTCTTCGAGTTGTTCTTCATCGTTATAAGAATCAGATGGTTGAGAATCTTCATAAAATAAAGCTTGTTTTTTAAAATTTCTTTTATGCAATTTGATTTCCTCTTTATTTTCTTTAATTTTATGTTAAAGGGATATACATTTGTGAATATGATCAAGAGGAGTTTTATTTAAAGCTTTCTACAGATTCTCAAGTTGATTGTTTAATTCTTGTAGAATTAAATCATCATTAGGATTATGACATTGAGAAATTCAACCTTTTCTATATGGCCTAGCAAGAGGTCTAAAAGAGGATGAAGAAGATGGGCAATTTTTATAAAAATTCATATTACAATAGAAAACATCAGAATCATTTGAATTGAAATTAGAATCAGGATAGTCATTATAGTCATGATCAAAAGGAAGCCATTTCATATCTTCAGATGAATAGTCATTTGATGTATGTATTATAATATCCCCTTATTGAAAACCAATATCTTCAATTGTTACCCAATCATAATATTGTTCATTCAATTGATCTTTTTCAATAAAATTAATCTTATTTTGATGATAAGATTTCTAAGGGCATTGATTTGAAAAATGTGAACCTTGGCAAAGATAACATTTAATATCTTTTTGAGGAAGTTTTCTTTATCGACATTTAAACATTTCTCTAACATTTCTTCCTTCTGATCGTATTCTTTGAGGTATTTTACGCTATTGTTGCTATCTTTTTGGTATTTTGCATTATTTCTAGGATGTTGTCCTTTTTTGACAACATGCTTTTTCTTTGTAAAACCTTTCTTCTCGACAGATCTCCAAACAAATAGATTTTCCTAATTTTTTACTAAGATCTACTATTTGGCATTGTGCTTGCTGGTCATAGTAAAGTTCTTTATTAATGTTGGTAATAAATCGCCTAATTTTACCAAAACTCATTTCTACTAAGACTAAATTTTAACGTTTTAGTTCAACTAAATATTTGTTGCAAAATGGTTAGGGTAAACAACCCAGTAGATGCTCTTTTGCCCCGATCTCATACGTCAATTTCCCATTATAATATAATTTTTCCATCGTATCTAGAAATCTATATAAATTTTGGATTTTAGTTAATCTATCTTTAAAAAATCTATCCCTATATAAATTTTCTTTATTTTCTTTATTTCTTAAAAATTCTTTTGTAATAGCATTTAAAATAAGGATACTCAGTGCATTAATCAGCTTTCTTTTGATTAGATTAGGAATATGGTTCCACCATTGTTTCAAGATACCTCTAAAAAGATAAGTAGCATCCGAGTAACTTGTCTAGAGGTTTTTCTTTCTAATAAGATCTGAATGGACAAATAATAATGAATTGAGTCAATGACTTCTTGTCTTTTTTGTAGATTTTTATCGTCCATTGTAAAAATTGGGGTTTTATCTCTAGCTTCTGATATAGTACAACTGCAAAACTCCAACCTTTTAATATAGTACAACTCCAAAACTGGGCAAATACAAATATTGATAATATAGAAGAAATGGTAGCAAAACAAGATAAAAAGTTAGACATTATATATAATAATTTCATACAAATACATAGCGTCTGGGTACCAAAAGTACAAACGAGTGTTCTATCTTCACTAAAAGAATTACCTATTCTGGGATCTCCACCTCACATAGGAAAATCACATACTACAAGATACAGGAGAAAACAAAACGAATTAGGAGAGAAAAAAAAAGAAGAAAATCAAAAGTCAGTGCTAATACTAGTGGTATTCACATCAAAACACCCTCTACTAGTAGTACTGAATTAGAAGGAGGTACTACCTCAGATTTTGAAGAAAAGATCTTACTATCCAAAACTTCTAATACACAAATAGAAGATCTTATAGATTTTGCTGCAATTCAAGTACGAAAAGCTCAAGATAAAAGCCCAATTTTTACAATGGATAATAAAAATCTATAAGAAAGACAAGAATTCATTGACTCAATTTATAGTTATTTGTTTATTCAGATTTTATTAAAAAGAAAAACCTCTAGACAAGCTATCTAGAATGCTACTTATCTTTTTAGAGGTATCTTTAAACAATGGTGGAACCATATTCCTAATCCAATCAAAAGAAAGTTGATTAATGCACCGAGTGTTTTTATTTTAAATGCTATTACAAAAGAATTTGTAGGAAATAGAAAAAATCAAGAAAATTTATATAGGGATAGATTTTTTAAAGCTAGATAACCTAAAATCCAAGATTTATATAGATTTTTAGACACGATGGAAGAATTATATTATAATGGAAAATTGACGCATGAGATTGGCGCAAAAGAGCATCTACCAGGTTGTTGACTCCAACCATTTTGTAACAAATATTTGGCTGAAGTAAAACATTAAAATTTAGTCTTAGTAGAAATGAGTTTTGGTGAAATTAGGAAATTTATTACCAACATTAATAAAGAACTTTGCTATGACCAACAAGCACAACGCCAAATAGTAGATCTTAGTAAAAAAAAAATAGGAAAATCTATCTGTTTAGAGATCTATCCAAAAGAAATGTTTTACAAAGAAAAAGCATGTTGCCAAAAAAGAACAACATCCCAAAAAAAAAATAAAAAATGAAAAAGACTAAGAAGATAGCAATAATGGCATAGAAAACCTCAAACAATACGACCAGAAGGAAAAAGGTTTAGAGGAATGTTTAAACGTAGACAAAGAAAACTTCCTTGAAAAAATATTAAATGTTATCTTTGCCAAGGTCCACATTTTTCAAATCAATGCCCTCAGAAATCTTATCATCAAAATAAGATTAATTTTATTGAAAAACATCCATTAAATGAACAATATTATGATTGGGTTACAAATGAAGATATTGGTTTACAATAAGGGGATATCATAATACATACATCATATGACTATTTATTTGAAGGTATGGAATGGCTTCCTTTTGATCATAAATATGATGATTATCCCGATCTTAATTTGGATTCAGATGATTTTGATGTTTTTTACTATAATATCAATTTTTATAAAAATAACCCATCTTGTTTTAGACCTTCTACTAGGCCATATATAAAAGGTCACATTCCTCAATATCATAATCCTGATGATAATTTAATTCTGTAAGAATTAAACAACCAACTTGAGAATTTGTAGAAAGCTGTAAAGAAAACTCCACTTGTTGATCATATTCACAAATGTATTTTCTTTGAACATAAAATTAATGAAAAGAAAGAGGAAATCAAACTACATAAAAGATATTTAAAAGAACAAGCTTTATTTCATGAAGATTCTCAACCACCTGATGAAGAACAACTCAAAGATTTATTAAAATTAGAAGAAGAATGTGAAAAAATAAAACAAACAACCATTAAATGCTAATGATCCAACACAAAGATCCTTATGGCGAACTCATAGGATACAACAATTGCAAACGTTCATTGAATGGGCCAACAGATAATTATAGGAATTAAAACAAGAAGAGAAAAGTGAACAACGAAAAATTTATGAAGAACAAGGTAAACAAGCTTCACCAATTCAATTAGTTAACAAAAATTAGGTAAAAACATCATTACTTTTTTGTACTTTTCATATTAAACTACCTAGTTTAAAATCTTATCCTATTAATGCTTTGATTGATAGTGGAGTAAAAATATCTTTAGCTGGACCTAAAGTTCTTCTTGACTTTTGTTGGAAAAATGGCGAAAAGCAAATGGTTGTGTTTAATACACAACATAGAACAATAGAAATGCAAACCTCCATTCCCATCTATACTCCTAAAAGAACCATCATGTTTTTGCAAGTTTATCAGTTTAATATTCCATCCTATGATTTATTAGTTGGTACTGATAATTTACAAACTTTATAACCATATGCTATTACTTCTTAAAATATTATTTTAAGAAATATTTTTTTCCTAGACAATCTACTTATAAAATTAGATTTGAAACACTACTTAAACAAAAAACTCAAAAAATAGATTGGGTCATAAATCAAATATCACACCATCATGATGCTTTTGATACTATAAAAAGGAAATTGCTTAGATTAGCATCAGATCTGATTGTTTTCCATCATAAAAAACAACATTGGTGTATGATAGATTTAAAAGATAATGTCAAAATCCAAAGTAAGGCACATCATATTGGAATGTCACTTGAAGTACGTAAAGAATGTGATCAGGAAATTTAGACATTACTACAAAAACAACTCATTCAACTTATCACTAGTTCCTTGCATGTGTTTCTTTTTACATTAATAAAAGAGCAGAAATAGTTTGCGGTAAAAAAAGGCTAGTGGTTAATTATAAACCCCTGAATGATATTGTTAAATCTATTTAAAATCCCATTTCGAGTAAAGATGATTTACTTCAACGATTACAACATATGAACATTTACTCAAAATTTGATTTAAAATTTGGATTTTGGCAAATCCAACTTCACAAACCTGACTAATGGAAAACTGTTTTTACAGTCCTCAGTGGACTTTACGAATGGAAAATTTTATCCTTTGGGTTGAAAACTACCCCCTCTATATTTTAACAATGTATAGATAAAATATTTATTGAATATCCTTTTATTATTATACATATTGACGATATTTTAATCATGAGCAAAAATGCAGCAGACCATCTTCAACATTTAGAAAAATTCTATGAATTAGTGGATGAAAATGGATTAGTCCTATCACCTTCTAAAAAGAAAATGACTATAGCTCAACCAACTGTGAATTTTCTTGGTTTAGAAATTTCACATGGACATATCCATCTGCAAACCGACATGCTAATTGCAATCAAGAATTTTCCTGACATTATTACTGATAAAACTCAACTTCAACAGTTTCTTAGTTGCATCAATTATGTTTCAGGATTTTATCAACATCTTGCTAAAGACAGAAAATTGTTAAATCAACAATTAAGTTCTAATGTTGGAGCTTCGACTGAACAACATAAAACTAATATTAAACAAATTAAAGAAAAATGTCTACATCTTCCAAAGCTTAGACTCCCAACTAATGGTAGATTCATTCTTGAGGAAAATGCATCCTATGAATTTTGGGGAGCTACCTTAAAAGAAGAAATAGATGGTATTATTCATATTTGTTGATATGCTTCTAGTAAATTCAATGCACCCCAACTCAATTATCACAATACACCCCAACTCAATTATCACAATACACATAAAGAAAAATCTTAACAAAGTTGCTCATACAAAATTAATTCAATGGTATTTGTTTCTACCTAAATTTTCTTTTGAAACTCAATATTTAGATGGAAAGAATAATTCTCTAGCAGATTTCCTTACTAGAGAATTTCAATTTTAATTATTATTTTTCTCATAATATGTTTGTATTAAACTTGTATATAAGTCTTGTAGATCTATTACAGCAAGAAGGATGGACATTGCGCTACTGTTGATAGCTTAGGCATCTACATTGTCATGAAACTTATATGTCTTTTGCAGAGCAAGCATTCTACAAACATGAATGTGAACCATGGTGGGATTCCTTCCTATTAATAAACCAAAATATATCCCCATATACCACTATAGTCCAAAAGGTGTTTACAATCCAAGATGAAAGAGAGGATTTGTCTGTCATCCCCATCCACTGCAAACTCATGACTTATATTGACATCCAACATGGTAATCCTCTTGAAATTTTGTGTTGGCCATTGTATTAGCTTGATCCTGTCCACCTTTATAAAATAGAAATGAGTCCTATTAATTATCCTTCAAATAAAAATGTTTTATTTTGGGATTGGTGGGCACGTTTTGGTCTCTCCTCTTTACATATACCAAATGGATATCCTAGGAACCTTTATCATCGACTTCCCTCTTATCATGGTGACTTGCTCTATTATGCTCATCTTGAATCCAAAAATTGGCATTTTGGTTAAACCATTAATCCATCATTATATTTTTTGACAACTTGTATATCTAGATGCATTGATTGAGACAATACTTTTAGTTATGCCTTTTTCTAGGATGTGTACACCATTATCACTTATGATATCATTATGACCTGTCAAAATCAGCAATGCGTGCCATGTACCCTTGAGCTTTACAACTTGGAACCACACATTGAAACCTTTCGACGTCATGGTGGATATGAGAAAACTCTTTATCTCGCAGGCATAATTGCTGACAGTACTATGGACACATCACATTTAGAGGAATTCAAGGCAAAATAAATGACCACACCAAGAGAAAGTGATTCTCCACCAAGCACACTTGACACTGCCCCATAAAAAGAATCATGTATCAAATATTCCATATAATAATGTTTGCTAGAATGTAATATTTGCAATCATGTTGTCTTCCACTATGTAATGTTTATCTGATTGTAAGGTGGTGGCTGCACGCCTATATAAAGTCTTGTAAGTAGAAGTAGAGGTCCAAAAAGTTTTGAGAGCATATAACAAAGAGTTAGAGAGTTGTCTAGTGTGAGTAAAAGAGTGTGAGTAAAAGAGTAAGAGACATCCAGATTGTTGCGCCTTGTGCATCTGTGAAGCATTCATTACTCTAGAGTGGTATAAGAGAGATCTGAAAGTGCTGCATTGTGTGCCTTTCAAAGCATTCCTTGTACGCTAAAAAGCAAGAGAGATCTAGAGTGCTACGTATTGCACCTCTAAAGTATTCCTTGCTTCTTGTAAAAAGTTGTGTGAGCAATAAAGATTGTATTTTTTTATATTGCGATTATAAATTGTGAATATATTCACTCAGCTTTAGACATTAATGAATCAGTAGTTATGAAAGCTGAAATGGGAAAGAGTTACATTTAAATTTATTTCTCTTTTGGTGGAGGGGATTAATCTTAGAAAGATCCCACTTGCAATTTGGTTAGAGATATATTTATTCCATGTATAATTAATATAACATTTAGGACCTAAGTAATTTATATGCTAAGATCATTTTGACCATCATGTTTCCAATTTCAAAAGTAAATTACTATTTGTAACACAAATTTTATTTTCAGTTTTTTAGAGAATGATGTGTATTCCATTGTAGTAAAAAATTTTGTTTAATGTCTACAAGATGTAGTGTAACACTTGAAATGATTTAGAGAGTAGTGCTACTGAAAAATGTACTTGCCTAGAAGGAATGAATTCCCACATGGAGGCCTCCAGTTTATCAATGGAGATTCAAAACAAAGTAGAGGAAATCCGTGATAGAACAACATCATTGGAATTACTATCCTTTTGAGTGGATACATATATCTTTGCAATGCTTTTGAATTCCAGATAACAAATTTAATGGAATTTCCAATATTTTGTAACCTATTTTTGAAACTGAGAGAATTTTACTACGGCCATTATTAATAGAAATTATGATTCATGGCTAATGTATAGTTATGCCATACATAACTTGTAATTTTTTGGGCAAAATTATTAACATATAGTTATGAAATTATTCAAAACTACGAAATAATGATCCTATCTTGCTAGGGTAGTCACCTGATTTTACATTTGGTAACCATTATACTGCCACAATGGTACTCTTTGTTGTGATGTTGTAATTCCATTGTATATCTCTTGTTTTATACTTTTTGCTTGTATTTGCTTAATTTTCTATGAAGAATTTGGTAGAAGAAGTTTTATAAAGTTATGTTACACCCAAAGTTTTCAAGTTTCTTGGTATAAAAAAGTATATTCAAATTTGTGACTGTGACTGTGATTTGTAGTTGCCAACGAGTCATATATTTACAAAAAACACCATAAATATAGAGAACATTAGAATCAAAATTATAAGTTTTAAGTGCACCATGATATCTAGTAGTGGATCAAGAAATCACTTGAACATTTCTAACTAGATTTTGGCATGCATAACATTTAAAAATCCATGTGTAAGGTTTTTTTTTTGAAATTGAAAGAATTTTATTATGGCTATTATTAATAGAAATTATGATTAATGATTAATATATAGTTACGTCATATTTAAGTTGAAATTTTTTGGGCAAAATTATTAACATATAGTTATGGAATTATTCAAAATTACCAAATAATGCTTCTATGTTGCCATGGTAGTTACATGATGTTACATATGGTAACTCTGCAATTCAATAATTAACAAGTTACTAGTACTTTTTTTTGGAGAAAAATTCAAAATAAATTAATCCAAAAAAATATGTACAAGGGTGTATAGCACAAGCCAACTCAATTTGGCCCATTCAAAATAAACCCACATGATGACATACCACACTCGGACCATCCCCCAATGTCCCCAAAACCCAGCCACAAGACTCCAGCATCCCTCTAGACCTTGGACCATCCCTCAATGTCCCCAAAACATAGCCGCGAGACTTTAGCATCCGTCCAGACCCCATGCTACCCAACCTTTATTTCTGATGATGTCGCCAGATCATCACCTAGTCATAGGACCCAACCCATCCCACTTAGCACCCATGCATCACCCCACGCTAGTATTTGAGCATCATCCCTCTAATAAGCAGGTTACTAATACTTTTTAGTTACACTATTGTAATTCCACTTTATTTCTCTTTTTAAATATTTTATTGTTTGTACTTGCCTAATTTGCTAAATTGTTCTGTTGTTAAGAAGTTGGTTGAAGAAATTTTATAAATTTTTCATGCTACAAAGAAAGTTTTAAATTTTCTTGTCATAAAAAATATAGTACCATCAGCCCAATTAGTAAATTTCTGACTGTGATTGTGCTTTGCAGTTACCAACGAGTCACATGTTTACCAAAAACACTATAAATAAAGAATGTCCTAGATGTTATTTTGTTTGTGGACATCGCCAGCATGTGTATATGACCATGATTCAAGTATTTTCCCTCTTGATTGATCGATGTCACATCAACTTTTGGGATATCTTAATTAACTACTAGATTGGACAATAGAATAGAATAGAATAGAACCTCCCTTAGTTGTACCTACTTATTTTGTTCATGTGGACCTTGCAAAGTTGTGCTTCCTTGTTACACTCTGTAGTATCATAATTGTATTCAAATCATGGCATGAATTTAGCTGTAATAGATAGTTGATTAAACTAAAATTATATATTTGTCTATTGCTTGTTCTCCTCATTTTGCCAACACTAGAATTGAGGGTGGTAGCATGGGTCATTTTTATAGCAATTACCAACCTCACAGTCATAAACAAACCTCATGGTAGAGTCGTGAATGCTCTTTTCACTTTGTAAAAGCCTTGTCTGTTGCTTGTGCAAATGTTGACATCGTGTGATGAGTGGCGAGGTACCCCTACACTCAACCATACGAAACGAGCGTAGCACGCGCGATCTGGTCGAACTCCACAGACTAAATGCCTAAACGCTGTAAGGAACACTTGGGGTTAATTAATCGTTGTCTTCCAAGACTTACTTGTTGTTGTCATGGTGTATGGTTAAGTAAGTCCGAGGTATATGATTTTTTTGGTATTTTCTGATTTATCTCCTATGCTAACAGTGAAGAGTTGAGAGACTAAAACTAATTCTAACTACAACACTAAGTCCTAGCATCAGCATCCGTTCCCACTTGTCGTACACACCCTGAACTGTGCAACTGTGGCTACCAAATGCTAATCGTTACTGGGATTACCACACGTAACACACGTGCTCGAAGCGGTCATACTGAGGCACTTAACTAACCTAAGTGTGACAAGCACCCGATTCCTTGACTAGCCGTACGCATCCGTAGATGCTCGTAATCAAGTCGTACTTGTCCCATGTTCTAGGAGGTAAGGGTGAGTATATATAATCACGATGAGTAGCCGATTTCTTGGCTAGCCGTACACGTTCATCAACGCTCGTAACCAAGTTGTACTCATGCCGCGTTACTAGGAAAGCAATAAATAACATTAATTAA
>MNCI01000323.1:79617-92664 GCA_015680685.1 Gnetum montanum | reverse complement strand
TTGGCAAAGTTGGCTGAATCTCTTTAAAGTAAGTCATTCATAGTTTACACATAATGCAATCGTTACATTTCACACAACCGCACACCACAACAGCACACACACATACTCACATTAACTACTGAGTTTATTTGGAGGTATCTGGGCCTTGGTGTTGCCAGAGATCAGCAGGCACCTAAATCCTATTCGAGGACACTCATTGGTGGTTGCATCCCAAACGGTCACTAACAAACATTAATTAAACCTATCCATACACTGCAAGGTTTATCCACAAAGCTTGTCTTTATTGTCATACACAACTTGCCTTCAGGTACAAAGCTACTCGAATAAAGAATCGTTCACTTGGGGGACTCCTACTGTGGGCACATGGAAAATATTCTATCTCTGGGGTGATCAATCCGCTAGAGCTTTGCTATTTTACGCCTAGGATTACAAATGGCAGCAGATCGTGATATCGCATACGCGATATCGCAGGGAACGACGCGATATCACGTACGTGATATTGCAGGGGATGCGATATCACGGCCTGTGCAATTCGCGTCTCATCATCGTGGTAACTCAAGAATTAGCACCCCAAACGTGGCACTAGTTCATTATCCTTTTGTAGCATTTTGGTTCAAAAACATTTGGTTGTATTCCTTTGACAGGAACTTTCCATGGTGCATAAGAAATGGTAGACTGACACACTGAGTGCATTTTTACCTGGTTCTAGGTCTGTAACATTATGATTGGTAAGCATTTGGTTTCATTTCCTTGTGAGGAATCTTCTGTAGCATCATAGCAAAGAACTTACTAGTTGTTTTACAGTTGCTTGCAAGAAATTGATGGGAAGACAAAGTGGAGGAGGCATAAAGCAAAGGACCCAATAAAAGAAAAGGGCCACCTTGATGATATAGTTTTCATGCAAAGAACTTTTGAAACACTTTGGTAAAGAATTGTTATTAGTGTTTCAAATAATAAGAACCATTTTGATACCCTAAAATAAAGGAGAAAATAGGCAATTTTCTGAAGAAAAATCATGGAGATTTAAACACAATATTTGTGTTTAGCGTGTAGTACAATGTGATGATAAAATCCAATGGCAAAAGTCAATGCAAAACAAGAAATATGCAGAATAAACCTATCTAGATCTTCTAGTGTTAGAATTCCTCCCTACAACCACAAATAGTTCCCTCAATGAACTAAACAATAAATTGTGTTTAATTATTTCTTTATATATTGATATTATGAACCAAACGGAATGGCTGATCATTGACAGTGTATAAAAAATATATGCAAAATCAACCAGTGCAATGAATAGCAACATTTAGGAGAAGATTATTACAGGTTGTATAACGTTGCCACCTTGGTAATGGCACCCAATGCATGCTTTTTGGAATAAAGTTTCCCCTTGATGGTTATGTAATGCCTCAGATGCTGCGCCAAATCGCATCCAAGGAATACACATAGAAATGCATTTACCTAAAGGACATTTAACAAATTTAAACTCTTCAGAATAAGCAATACTAAACATTCCCAAATTTGGAGTATAAAATTAAATTTGTGTAAATTCTCTACATGTCTACATGCTTTTAAATTTTAAAGAAGCGAACATTATACATGTAATATTTTTCCTAGTTAAAAACTCTTATAAATGCAAATTGACTATCAGCAAGTGAAATGTGACTCCATTGAGCATTACATATTCCAACTATTCACGATACGTGATGTTTGTAAGATAGTAGTATTGAGATTAGAACCTTACATGAAGAAAGAATGAAAATATATTGACAATAGTTGTAAGCACAGTGTTCAAATCATTAGATTTGTAAGTTCATAATGCAACAAGTTTTAATTTGTACCTTTGGTTTTTTGTTTCAGAACCTTCAAATTTTGTTATAACTAGTTATTGAAGCATCTTACTGAAACAATGAATGATTCTTTGGTGCTTCAATTCAATAAAATTTATTGAAACTGAAACTGAATTTTACTTGCATATACTGAGAGCCTTTTGGATCTATTAGACCACACCCATTTTAAAATAGATTTTATGGACATTTTTTTCAATCCATAATTTAATAATGTTCACTGAAATCGAATTTGTGACCTGAGTTTTTCATGCCAAGACTTGCCACTATGCTAACATGTCATTATGTTTAAGAATATCTTAAATATCCATTGGGTACTTAAATGCATTTGAATGACTTAGTATATATCATCACAAAATTCTAGGAAAAACATCCTAAGTGTTCACTTTATATTTTTGAATAATCAAATCATGATAACCCTTCTAAGCATATAGATGGCCAACAATATCCCCTTCATAGAATAGATTTGAAGCTTATTAGGATGTTATTTAAGATAACAATATTCATGTAACATTTGGAATCAATAATCAACAAATGCTTCTAACAAGGCTTTTGTCCTATTTATTTTTCATGTTGTAACATTCTTTGAGTTCCAACTCATCTTATACTATTGCTGAGCTAAATTGCAATATTTTCCCACCACTTGTCTTTCAATGATGAAGCACCTCATTTTATAAGAAGATGAGGATTCATGAAAAGTATATTGATCACTTAGTCACCTTTAAACATTGAATGGAAGTTGCAAAGAAACCCAACCAAAAGGTTTTTGTTTGTTTTGTTGTTTTTGCAAAAACATAGGATTCAATGATTTGAAAAATGTTATTGGAGAGGCTTAATCAATTACTTATTCTTGCAGAGTTGTATGAGGAAGTGATTATTTAGTTGAAGGACTATATCTTAGATGATAAATGTTAATTCTAGAGAAAATTTG
Organism: Gnetum montanum; assembly: GCA_015680685.1. NCBI lineage: Eukaryota > Viridiplantae > Streptophyta > Gnetopsida > Gnetales > Gnetaceae > Gnetum > Gnetum montanum. The sequence continues at coordinate 89,889 of MNCI01000323.1, read as the reverse complement.
AGTAAAAAAAGGTTGTCCTCTATAATCAGGTTTTTTAAATCTCTTTTTGGATGTATTGCAAGACTAGTCGTGCAAAAGTGATCTTTTCTTATTCTTTTCCTTTTTCGAAAACATCATTAGGATTGTATTAAAAAGATATTTACAAAGCTCCTATTGGGGGTGAAGCATTCCCTTCATATGTAGCATATCTTGAAAGGGTAAGCCAAAATATGGTGGTACATAACACCCTCCTAAACACCTATTTGATGTCTTAATATGTCTTACATTACCTAGAAAACCCAAATCCCTACAATTGAATCCACGAATGTACTTAAAGGTGGGGCTACCCTTCACAGAAAAGGAAAGAGCCCACATGTACAAGTGAACCTATGAACTTTGTGAATAAAGTTCCAAATTGCCCTTTCCTTGTCATTTTTGGTAAGGTTAAAGTTCTCATTAATATCCTACAGTTTATAGATTGAAGCTTGTATCTTTCCTCCTATGATAGGTAACCTTCCGTAACCAAGCTCTAATGCTATTGTTGAAAGTGATGAAGGTCAATCTCAGCTCTAAGAAGAGGCACCTCCTAAACTTGAACCATTGTTTAATGGTCCTTACATGGTCTTCCTTTGGTGGTGATCCATCTCATTAGACTCTGTCTTCAGCTGCATGTTGAAGTGCCACTTAGTGCTCTCTTTGCAGAAGTTCTTGCTCATGTTTGGATTCCTTCATTGTCTTCTTCTCTCTTCCTACTCGCGCTTATGCTTGACCTCCTCCCACTATGTTTGCTTCTATTTTTCCTCTTACTCTTTGGTCATAAATATACTTTATATGCAAATGATGTTGCATGAATTTCTACATCTAAGTCAAGTATGCAAAATATGTTGCAAGTTTTGAAAATTTTGTCTTTCAATTGGTTTGAAGTCAATGTGCCAAAAACTAAATGGATCATATGGGTTACAATAAATGTAAATTATAGCTTTAGTTTTGGATTTGCTCATATAGAAATTGTGAACTCCTTTACATAGTTAGATCTCCATTGTGTCATTTATTAGAGGAATTAAAGTTCTCTATGCACTTAAAAACAAGTGTAGGGAATTAGGAATATGTCATTGGAAAGTCAAAAAATAAATCTTTCGTAATGTCATTTATCCTACTATGCTATATGGGTGTGCAATGTGGGGATTGGGTTTTAGCGTGAAACACTGACAATATATGGAAATGGTGCAAAAAATTTATGTATTTATTTATATTAAATGAATTAAAGATAGAATATATAAAACTATAAACATGGTATTGCATGTTGATTTTGAAGTATAATATGCTTCCCTTATAAGATGAAGCTCTATGTCAACTTATTGTTTATACTCAAAATTTTACAGCATCAGAACAACCCATGTTTTTCAAAGATTTCCTTGTAAAGTATAAGAGAACAAGGCTCTTTCATGGGACAAAATGGCTCAAGACTTGAAATATATCAAAGGAGGATACAAAAAGTAGTCCTGAGCACATTTGAAAGTTAGTTAAACAAGTATTGGCAAGGTTACAATCAAATGTAGAATGATTGAAAAAATTCTACTTAGAGCACATTAGAGGTAGTTCTTTAGATTCACCAACGTAATATCTTACAACTAATATATTAAATAGAACTTGCATTTTTATTAGCATTACTTCTTTGACTTTAACATCATCTAAGGTTAAAAAGTTGAAGATAAATTCCCATCTCAAGGAAAGAGTGCACATGTGGGTTATGTAGGTTTGGATCCCTTGGAGATTAGCAACATGTTTTTCTTTACTGCTATGTAACAAAATATTTGGGACAAAAAATATATTATTATCAAACATTTGTATGGTTAATTTTTGTTGCATATAGGATGGCTAGCCACTTTGTTGAATCAATTTTATGTTTCATGGCATGAATGTATTGGTTGTCCAATATATCCTTTGGGTCTACAAATGTATTGAGATCTTTAGATTCATATTTGCTACCATACTTACTTTGAACTACAATAACGTATCAATTTGACTTATTTTCAAGAATTTCCTTTGAAGATCATAAAGATTGTCAAAGATCCTAATTTCAAATTACTATAGTGCATACCATAGTGCAAACTTGAGAGGATGGATGCACTCTAGGTAATTGATCTGGTGTAGTGACAGAAAAATTCAGTGTTGGAAGGTCGAAAATTCCCATATGAAACAGTTTAACTTTGGACACAACAGGCCTCAAAAAAGAATTTGGAGTGCTTCAAATGGTCTTGTCGATCGATTGAAGATTTATATGTCTAGTAATAGGCAATAAAAATAAGTACAAATAAAAATTTTGGTTTTAGAGTATAGTGTAGAAAACAAGAATGGAGAAATTGAGAAAATATAGTAAAACAAGCTGAACCTCAAACTTTGATATTAATCATTATGAAATAAAATGTTGGAAGCAAAGGTTCAAAAAAATACAAATTATGGGCTTTAGAAATCCAAGAAATACAAGGATGCCTTTAAGCTAATGCAAGTCCCAAGGTATGTTTTGCTACTATGTTTGCACAAATCTATTCATGAACTTTGCCTTTTGTTGATTCTCTCTACTCCGATGATCAGCATCGGTTGGGAATGACTATGGACTTTTAAAGTTTTTTCACTGCTTCAAAAGTCTCTAGTTTGGCTAAAAGAAAAATGATCCAAAAGTCCTCAACAAGATGCAAAGTTTGGTTTAAATAGGCTATGGATGTCTTACGTTTTTGTTGGTTAATTCTGTCTGACTTCTAACACTCCCTATTTGGATGAAGTACTTGTTGATGCATTTGCTTGTTGATAACTTTCAAGTCCGCTTTTGTCATGTGGATCTCTTCCTTATCCTAAACTATGTGTAGGGATTCCTTTCCTTTGATTGATAAGTCTCTCGTTCCATAGTTTTGTATGTGCAAGTTTACTTTTGATTTGCTCATAAGACAAGGTTAGTCTTTGATTCTCAGCCCTTAGGTTTGAGTTTTCTTGTAAGAGATATACATACCTTTCATTGAGTTGAAACAATTTTTGGTCCTTTTCTTTTTTAATCTCTTCTTTAGTTTAATGCAAAGACTTTGAATATACAAAATCTTATTACACAATAGGTCATACCTTTCTTTCAAAGACATCTCATCTTCTTCAGCTTCATCTTTAGCTTCTTCAACTTGATCATTAGAAATTAAATCATTGATGGATTCTTAATTTACCAAGGCTATACATGAGAGATATGAATCTTCGGATGTATTGCTTGTTTCCTCTTCATCATCCCAATTTATATAGATGTTACTTTTTCTCCTTTCTTCACTATACTCATTTTCTTGTAACTTGAAAACATTAGGGCATTCAGAGGTCATATGGCCTCTTCTACCACATATCTAGCATTTCATAGAAAAGGTATCAATATTTGAAAGTTTAGATTGCTTGCCTCTAGTCTTACCTTTGCTACCAAAAATGCTTCTAATGAGTTGAGTGCATCCATCCAAGATGAATGCCCACACTAAGAACCTCACGTACTTAAAGAATTCTTGCATTTGAGTCTTCCAGCATGTAAAGGTGACCCCATTGAACATTGGTGACTTGATGTATGATCCTCCTTTCATTGTTCACTCTAGAGTTGTTATGCTCCAAATCGGGAGTACCAGGGTTCCGATACCACTTGAGGATCATGAACTTAGAAGGTGGGTTGAATAATTTCCCCAATTGAAATTGGAACAACCATCAAAATTGATGGGACACAATATCGCATGGGCCACGATATCACATACACGATATTGCAGTGCACCATCAAATCTATAAATAAGAGGCANTTTATTTATTTTTATTTACTGTTTATCATTTAATTGCTTTATTAGTTATTAAATCTCTCTCAACCCTTCTCTCCTAGTTAAGTGCCTTAGTACAACCGCTTCGAGCACATGCTTTACGTTTGGTGATCCCAGCAACGACTAGCGTTTGGTAACCAAGGTTGCATTGGTTTAGGGTGTGAACGGTAAGTGGGAACGGATACTGATGCTAGGTTAATTAAGGCTTAGTTAGTTAGTTAAAGTTAGTTAATTAGTCTCCTCACCCTTCACCTCGTCAGCATAGAAGATAAAATAGAAAAGACATAAAAATCATATACCTCAAACTTATTTAACCATACAACTGTGACAAATACAAGTAAGTCTGGGAATACAATGAATGATTAACCTTAAGTGTTCCATAAGGTGTGTAGGCACTTAGTTTGTGGAGTTCAACCAGATCGCACGTGTAATGCTCGTATTTGTATGGTTGAGTGTAGGGGAACGTCGTCACTCATCATTAGCGTCGTTGCCGAGGACTAAGTGTTTGTGCGCTAAGTAGAACATAGGAGATCACCCACATCCTTGGGACCTTAAATGAACCTTAGGGTTAATTAAAAAAAATTATATAATAGTTAATTAGCACATTGATAAGACATCATGTCTTCTTCTTCTTCTCATAAGAGCATTTCACCACCTAGGGATCATACAAGAGACAGTCGGCAGTCTAAAACACATAACCAAAATTAGCCAGTTCCTCAACAGTATAGGGTGGTATATACTCATCTCGATGAGTATATACCCAATTTTACTTTTATCCTCCATCAGGATGAATAGATGCGTTGGAGAGATTTACAAGGTAACATAGTGTTACCTCCATATCATGCAGTCCCTAACATGCTCCTCCGTGCTCTGGCATAGATAGGCATGATGGAATTATACGCTGAATACATTGCGGTAGATTTTGACATGAGGGATTACCATCCCACAACCACACAATGTTTAAGGGACTTAAGGTAGGAGAGCCATCATACATTGTTGAAGGGAAAAGGGGTCCTGCATGTCCTACGTAAATGGGAGATGGTGAACCACTTATAAATGGTTCTCTATCAAAAGATGTTCCCCCTTCTAAAGATAGTGAGGAGGTGGGGTATTAGAACCTACGCTCCATGATACACAACCATGGTCCTGATCCCTGTGAACACCAGCTATTCACTAAGGGAACAACAACTCATGACAAGGACAGGCATTCAGATCATCATCACGATCGGGGCCGAAGCTACCGAAGAGAAGGTAAGAAACATCGTCATGGTGATGGTTTTCCTTCTTCTTTCCCTTCATCACATCATTCACCCTCTCCTTCCACATTAGGGTGCAGTCACCAAGAGCATAATGGTGAGGATAAAGGTAGGCAAAATGAGAGACCTCGATGAGAGAGTCCAGAGCAAGGACAAGGGCATGAATGAAGGGAAAGTAGGGAACTAGAAAGGCATCATAGATGTCATGAAAGAGATGATCATGATAAACCCCTACTTGCCACCCGAAGCATGCTAGATATAACGGAGGTAGTGAGAATACCAACAAGGCATCAAAAAGATAGTCGGATCAAGTGCTTAGACATGAATAATATCCCATGCTTCGAAGGGGGATACAACATTGATCTGCAAAATCATTTATAGGCATTCCATGATGCCTATGCCTTGCAAAACATAGAGAATGAGTGGTAGAAATTAAAGTTGTTTCCTAGGACACTCATAAAGGAAGCAGAGAGTTGGTACCAGTCCCTAGTACTAGAAACCATTAGGAGGTGGAGTACGATGTTAGAACTCTTCAACAATAAATATGAAACGTACTCTAGAGTGTCTAAATTTCGTAAGAAGATCCAAGGATGGAAGCAAGGAACTCACGAACCCTTGGATGTTGCCATGGGCCGCTACTATGCATTGCTACATCGTTGCCTGGGCCATGATTATGCATAGTGGGATCAACTCCGCCACATCGTAGATGGGCTATGGTATGAAACTAGGAGAACCCTTGGGACTTATGCCCAAGAGAGATTATCAGAACTTAGATCCCATGAAGTTCATCGATTGTTGGAGCAAGTAGCCAAAGAAGAAGGGGAGCTACAAAAAAGAGAGAGCACAGAAGCATATTACCATGATCCTTCCCTCCGGAAGAGGGGAATGAGATGTTGCGATGAAGAGGATGAGTCACCACTTGAAGAGTTGGTGAATAGAAAAACCTTTCCGCTTCAAAAGCTAACAACGGAAGTATCGGCTAAGGTAGATGATGTATGGAGCTCCTTAGATAGTAAAATTGAAACTGTCCTAAAGATTGTAGAGGAATCTAAGGAGGAACGAAGCAGTGACAAGGACAAGAAAAAGTGGAGATATTTAGGCCCTGCACGTGACAAAGGTAAGGGGAAAATAACTATTTCCAATGAGGTTGTGGATTCAGATACAAACAATGATGATGGATGTGAGATTTTCCAATATGACCATCCTAAGGGATGTTGTACAATCATCTCACATCTACAAGAGTCTGAGATGTATGCACTCAACCCGAGACTTAACAGACGGAAGACACCCCGAAGGTTACCTTATCCCCAAGGTAACCCAAGATAGTTCCACCAATTGTTGACGTACTATCCAAGTGGAACTCTACCACAACCCATCGGGCAACATCAGTAGTGGCAATACCCATAGTCATGGGGGATGCCACCGCCGAAACAACAATACCCTTACCGACAACTTGATCCTTATGGCTACTACGTGCAACAACCAGTTTCTCCAAGTGACTCTATGGGTCACACAACTCCCCAACATCACTACCAAGTTCAGGAGTACTTTAGAAGGACTCCTTCTCCTTCAGGAGACACTCCATATCCATACCATCCTCCAAATCCGTCTGCCTCTCTTCCACTGGTAGTTCCACTACCTCCTGCTCCAAAAATGCAAGGGGAACTCCCCAATCAACCGCAGCAACGTAATGCTACGAGAGCTGTGAACCTTCAACCCGCTGCTGGTTCTGACAACCACAAGAAAAGAAGACCTTTCTTCAAAACCAAAAGCCTAGACAAGCTCTCACAACCATAAGCAGTTAAGTCTATGCACACTCATCCAACACATAAGGCTTCGAAGCTCCCTTCAAACCAATACCAGAGCTCAACGCATACGGTTATGTTAACACATACCATAACCAATTGGATCAAGGTAGGCCACCTTCCCAAGAAAATATCTGACCCTTGGAGTCCCTTAATCTACCTCCAAGTCGCCGGGAACGAACCACGTAAGGCTCTTCTTGACTCAGGTTCCAGAGTTAACTTAATATCATGAGAAATGTATCAATCCTGGAACCTGCCTCCACTTAAGAAGAGAAACATTCAACTAGAGCTGGCAGACCAATCCATCACCATTTTCTTGGGATTAGTGGAGGACATTGTTACCATTGTGTGTGGTTGGTCATACCCAGCTGATTTGCTGGTGATAGAAGTTAACAACAATGAAGGGGACTTCCCAATTATAATGGGAAGGGCATGGCTAAACACAATAGACACATGCCTAGGAATCCATGATCTTTCCTTGGAAATATCTAAGGTAAAAATTTATGGAAAGATCAAGAAGAAGAAATTTCCATGCATCACATACAGTGACTCAGAGGGTGATGACATGCAACAATCATGGGTGATGTAAAATTTAACATCTCCTGCATGCAATCGGTGTGTCCTAGAAACTTAGATACAAAGGTGCCTGTATGTAGCAACCACACAACAAGAGAAAACCCAGTGGTTGACAGCTGATCAAGGAAGCAGCCCACCAACATGCATAGAACGAACTGGGAGAATAACTCATGCCAACAATGAAGGCATAGATACATTGGAGTATCAGTGCTGCNACAATGAAGGCATAGATACATTGGAGTATGAGTGTTGCCGACTTCCACCCCTTAATTGAAGAACATCAATTGGGAGAAGTTGGACACTTCTAAGAAATTCAAATAGGAGTTCATTATTTCGGATCTCTTCCTTTCCATTCAGTCATGGGGGAGATGGCCACCTATGCTAATCATTTGGGGCCCTTAGTTCTTTTAAGTTATTGTTTTTCACATTTTTTTTACATGTTTTTTTACACAATTTTTTACACCTTTTTCTTTTACACATTTTTGTTTTACACGTTTTTGTTTTGCACATTTTTGTTTTACAAATTTCTTTAACTTTTCTTATTTTGTTTACAACCTCATTATACTTTTTTATTTTGTGTGTGTGTGTTATCCATCTTGTAAGTTTGTCACCCAATAAGTGTTCTTAATGATGGTATGAACTATTTTTCTATTGATTGCTAATGTTTTGTTTTTACCATTAAGTCATGATGTTGATACTAAGGTATGGGTCTTTTAATATGGCAGGAAATGAGTCGACTTCATCCGTACATCCACCAATTTCTATGGTCTCTCTCAGCTTGGAAATGTACAATCTCCTTCTAAATAAGAACTATTAATGAATCTGTGATTGGGCATTTCTCAAACTAAGGAAGGACTCAAGGATTGAAGAGGGTGTGACTTGAAGGGAACTTGATGCATTTGTGTTGGCCATTCTCTTGGGTTCTTGGATGTTTTCTTCTTGAGTTTTCTTATTGTTTCGATGTTACCCAATTATCAGGAAGTTGAGTTAATAAAAATAACAAAGTCTTTGCATGGTGTGGTTCTCACGCATAAACATAAAAAAAAACTGTAAGAATTCAAAGCACACCCCTTAGATGAAATAATCATTTGGGCTACAAGCACTGGTTATGGATCTCAAAATAAAAATGTTCCCTCTAACTAATGCCCCTCTCACTTCCCATTCTCTCCTCCTTCGTTTTGTTGGAATGGTGGTGGCTCTTTGGGAAGGCATTCTTGTTGCGTCAAGGGGATGGATTAGCCGAATGCATTAATGCGAAGTCACTGGAAGTAGTTTGTTTGAGGCCGGACTTGGAATGGGATCTACTAAGTCACATTAATCATTAACTACACAAGGGGCTGTACACCACCTTGTTCTTGGGATTCCATTCCATTCTCTTCTCTCCATCCTTCTCTCCATTGTTCACCTCATTGCTGATTGTATCATTAGTGTATATTTTGGTTGACGCATTATTTTCTTTTCGGTAAATTTTTGTGGTTAAGACTTTAACTCTTGTTCCAAATGACATTCCCAGAGCCTACGGACTCTTTGAATGTGGGAATGTCAAGGCATTCAGGGCATGAGCCTGCTTTCGGGAGGACCCACTGACATTCCTATTTGGTGCATTAGTTAAATTCTTTCCCTTAACATTTTTGCAATCTATATTATTTTGTTCATTTCCATCTTGACATCCATTTCATCGACGTTATAGTTGTCTCTTTTTGGGTATCTTTCTTGTTCCTTTTCTTTTTCCATTCTCTCACTACCGGAGGTTCGCGATTAGTCATGGGGGTACGAGGCCCAATTTTTTCAATTTTCTCCTAACCCCTGCACCTTCGATAGTCATCACTATTATATCTCCAGACTCGCAATCAGCCATACCACAACCTAGCCAATGGACCTTTCATCGAAGTAAGGTATCAACTACATTGTGATTCATTTACCCTTGCTAATATAAAGACTGTGTTGTGTGTGCAAATGACAATCATGCAACAATGGATTGGATCTGGAGGGAACACTTGGAATGGACCAGTGCTGAAGCAACTATGCAAGGAGCAAGATCGACGGTGCACTTATGGATGGATAATGAAAAGTGCAATCTTTGCATTAGGAGCAGCAACACTTCTTTCTCTCTCTCTTTCTCTCAGCTACCAAATAAGGCCTGATGTCAAATGTATAAGGTGTTCACTCTTGTTGTCATGAACACCAGTTTTGTCTTTTCTTGTAATGATGGTCCATTCACACATCATCCCATTAGTTCCATTTGAGTCAGTAATCCCATACTATCCCAATATTTTGTAAGGAACTTGAGGAAGAATTTTTATTCAGTCATGGGGGTATGATGGGACGCGATATCGCATGGGCCGTGATATCACGTACGTGATATCGCGTCTTCCCCTGCGATATCACATACGCAATATCGTAGTGCATCATCAAATCTATAAATAAGAGGCAGCTCTCCCTTGTTTCTCATTCTAGGCCTAGACCGTAGCAAAACTCTAGTAGTTTGATCCCTCCAGAGATAGAATATTTTCCATGTGCCCATAGTAGGAGCTCCAAAGTGAACAGATCTTTATTCGAGCAAATATTGTACCTGAACACATGTTTGTGTATGGCAATAAAGATGAACTTCTTAGATAAACCTTGTAGTGCATGGAATAGGCTAAATGGGATTTTATTTATTGTTATTTATTTTTTATCATTTAAATTCTTTACTAGTCATTAAATATCTCTCAACCCTTCTCTTCTAGTTAAGTGCCTCAGTACGACCACTTCGAGCACGTGAATTACGCTTGGTGATCCCAGCAACGAGTAGCATTTGGTAACCAAGGTTGCATTGGTTTAGGGTGTGAA
>MNCI01000323.1:59304-79514 GCA_015680685.1 Gnetum montanum | reverse complement strand
TTCCATAAGGCATGTAGGCACTTAGTTTGCGGAGTTTGACTAGATCGTGCATGTAATGCTCGTATTCGTATGGTTGAGTGTAGGGGTACCTCGCCACTCATCAAAAATTAAACATAATCTTTATGTGGTTCCTCAACTTGGGTACCTCCATACTTGGAGGGTAGAATTCATGCACACCTCTGAACTTTGTTCCTTGGAAGATGTCGTTTAAAGGGCACTACAACCTTTACAAGATTTGAGCTCTACTTTGAAGCGTTTCGTCACTACAAAATCACTCAACATCACAAGGTCCCAATAAAATCAACATGTGGTTTCAAGGATCTCGTAACCTTTACAAAACGTTAGCTCTGCTTTGGAGTGTTTTGTCACTACAAAAACCACTCAACCCCTCAAGGCCCCAATAAGCTCAATGAAGATGGCTTCTTGAAAGAAGCACATCAACCCTATGGGGCTACAAAGAAAGAAAGAAAAAGATCAAGGAGAGAATGTAACTTGATTTATAGAGTCCTTGAAATTGAAGCTCACTACATACAATATATATAAATGATGAATCAATGAAGAAGAAAAAAAAATTCTATAAATGATAATTCAATGAAGAACAAATACAAAATATCTTTGAGTAGTCTTGAATAGATTTAACAATGAACAATGCTTTCTATTCTCATGAATTCCACTTTGCTTTATGCTTTTCAAGTTTCCAAAGACTTCTCGGATTTCATTCAATGGCTAGGTAATGGCTAACAGAGATGTCCATGTTCTTGGTATGGACATCTATCTTCCAGTATGAATGTCTATGTCTCACTATGAATGTCTATCTACAACACTTTTTAATTCAAAAGAGATGTCTATCCTTGGACGTCCATTCTTCAGGTGGGACGTTTGATGTCAACTATGGATGTTCATCCTGTAAGCCAAGTTTGGATCATAAGTCATTTCTTCAGTAGATCAGCATCCCCATAGTCCTTGAAACATCGTTATTTGGCTCATATACTTTGTTTCAATCCATGTTCACATCTTGTCCGCTTTAGTCTTTGTTTCATCATCTTAATGTAGCTATCGTTCTAAAGTCTTGGTTCTTTGAGCTCTCGTTTTGAACACTTGATTCTTTAAGCTCTTGTTTTAAAATCTTGTTTCTTTATTTGAAGTCCTTGCTTATTATATTATTTCATGGTCCTGTAAGGCTACAATCACAAATACACGATCTATATTCTCCATTTTATTGAAGGTTTTGATATACCAAAAGGTCAACATTAGCGAAATGTGAGGGCAGTAAGAGGGTTTTAGCAATTTGGCCAAGAGTTAGGGGCTACATGGCCCATTGCAAGGCTAGAGTGTAGCCATCTATAGGGCCAACGTAGCCTATTGTTGGCCCTATATAGCTCTATATGGCCTGTTGCTAGGCCACATGTCCATTATGCTAGCAGCAGCCATGGAAATGAGTTGTGCTTAAAAATGGCGATGGAAAAGTAGTAGAGCGATAGAGGCATGTGGGATGTAGGAGGTGAGGGTTTTCCAACATAGGAAAGAGCAAAGGGTTTCTGTGGCTTGGCATCATAAGGAGCGCTTGGCATCATAAGGAGCGCTTGGCAATTAGGCTTGTGTGGCCTCCATCTAGGGCTTGCATAGGTGGGAGGTGGTGTAGTAATACAATGGAGTAGCCAAGGTGTTGCACGTGGTTTAGGCCTACAAAGTGGCAAGAAGAGAGTAATGAGTGAGCAGTGGGAAGGCAAGAGTAGGTAATTGATAATGTAGTGTAGGAGGAGGCTACAAGGTTTTGGATCTTCTTTGGTTGCTATTATTGGGTTCCTAGCTATGTTGCAAAGATGATTGTGCCTCTTATGAGCCTCCTCAGACACTAGCTTATGTTGTATACAATTATATTTAACTATTCTAAAAGCTTAGAGGGCTTCATAGAAAAGCTGGTATACTTAGTCCTATCCTTTTATCCAAAGTTTGATCTTGGTTGATTGGAGCATAGGAGGTGGATAGTTGTGATGAGTTAGAAGATGCATTGTGTGGTAGTGATCCCCACCTTTTTGCTTGTCTTGTATCCTTGCATACTGCAGCCATGATTTTTTGTTCTTTCATAGTTATCTTCATATCCCTCCTTCGTGTTGATTTTTATAGGACACATAGGCTGGATCATTGCAAGCCTTAGCAACTTCCTCGATGTTCTTAGTTTGCAAAAAAGTCTTGGCTTAGTGATTGGGACTCTCAGTAGTAAAGTTTTAACTTGATGAAGTCATTCACTACTTCCTTGAAGATGGTCAAGAGGTGACTTTCAGAGATAGCCTTTGGAATCTCATTGAGCATTGAATTCCATCTCTAAATGAACCTTTTTACTAGTTCAAGTGGCCTTTACTTCACCTTCATAAGTTGGTCTAATGTTGTATCAAGCTTTAAGTTATATCTAAAGTAGTTGACAAAGTGGTTTATTAAGTTTTTAAGGGAAGATATGGAGCCTCTATGCAAGGTTTGATACCAATCTATAATCTTTCCCTTAAGAGACATAGGGAAAATGCATAATATTGTATGAGGCTAAGCTTGTAATAGAATACACTCAGAATAAAAGATGACTAGATGTGGATTCAGTTCCCCTTCACCATTGTATTTGGTGAAGTTTGGTATAAGCATGTCCACAAGTAATGTTATTTGGTAGAAATCCATAACCTTCACTACTTGTGTTGTGCTGGCTTTAAGCTTCCATAGCTCTTCGTTAAGGTCTTGAATCATTTGGAAGGCTTGATCTAAGCCTTGGCACATCCTTGTAGGTTGCGATGTTTGTACTAATGGTTGTGAAGGGGGTTGAATAGCTTGAGGCTATGCAATTGGCATTGGAATAGATGGAAGTGGTTATGTAAGCACTATCCCAAGTAGGTTAAATAAGGAGAAGGAGGTTTGAGTTGACACAAGGAATAAATGAAGCAAAGAGAATGTGGAAAGCTTGGGATCCTAAAGAGGGGCTTACAGGTATGATGAAAGGATGAGGTGTGGTAGATACCACGTGTGATGGTTGCATAGAATGAGGTTGGATTGTAAATGGTATTGATAAAAATAGGGAGATGAAGTGGAATGCTAGCTAAGATTGGTGTGCTATAACAACCAGTGTTAGGCTGAACATGGTAGGATAAAAGGTGATAGATTGGAAAATTTAATTCATAGAAGATATGAGAGATGTGGACTTAGGGACAGTTGCCTTTAGAGTTGACCAGTGTAAGAGATCCCCTATTAAATTATCTAGTTCATACTCAACCTCAAACTTAGCTTGTTCCTCTTGGTTTTCATTTGAAATAATCTCCTTACTCACCTCCTCTAGTTCTACTAATTGTGCCAACATATGGATATGGAAATTAGTTAGTTTGATTTGGTCATAAGTTGAGGGAATATACTCCTTTCCATTCTTGTGGATAATCTAAAATTGACATTTTAATTCGAAATATTTGCAAGGGATAAGCTAGCTAGCTTAAATTTTCACATAGATAAAGTTTAATATTTCTCATTTATGTTCATGTAAGCTAGTTCTTGCCCCATTCGCCTAATGGACTATCTATGCCCAACTATAGTCAAATCCTTAGGATCCTAGATTTGGACAACCCCCTAGTATGAGGCCATGTATGCAATGTTGTGAGGTAGAACTATGGATGTAAAAGGTATAAAATGTAGAAAACTAATAAATTGATCAAAGTAATAAAGACATTTAAAGTTTCTAATGCTTAAGTAAGCTACAAGTTTGTAGTGTGTAAGGCCCATAGTGTATGAAGCTTCAGTGTGAAGCTTTAGCATGTTAGACTTTCACAGCGTGTGAAACTACCTAGTGTGTGGAAGTCTCAATGTGTGGAAGTTTCAACATGTGAGGTTGCCCAACATGTGGAAGTCTCAACATGTGGAAGCTTCAACATGTGAGAAAACACAGCTTGTAAAAGCCTCATCTTGTGAGACTACCAAGCATGTGGAAGTCTCAACATGTGAGATTGCACAACATGTGGAAGTCAGTGTGTGAGACTGCACAGTCTTAACTACGCTACAACTACAAAGTAGTAATAAATTTTTTTGAAAAATTTTGTTTTAAGTTTTTCTTAGCACATGAAGAACAAATGGCCAAGAAACTACAAAGAGGGAATGATAAGAACAGAGATCGTAGTACACTGCAACTGCAAAGTTAGTGTAGGTAGCTATGGCAACGTTGTGCATTGCACTGCAGAAAAAATTTAAAATTAATTTTGGTGTTTTAAAGTGCAAGGAATGGGAGTAGTGCTACATAATGTAGCTAAAAATTTTAATTTACAAAAAATTGAAACAAGTCACAAGCCATATGCTGGGCCTTAGGGAGACCTAGAATGAGACCTAGCACCAATGCAAGGTTGTTAAAAATGACACTGGTTGTAGGCCACATGCTGGGTCTTAGGGAGATCCAACACTAAATTTTGGAATTTGTTGCACTTGGAATTGGTGGTAGGCTATATGTTGAGCTTCAAGAAAGCCTAAAAATTGTTTTGAAAAAGTTAAATAGTCTGGAATGGTTGTAGGTCACATGCTAGGTTCTGGGAAAACACAGTACTTAGAAAAATTAAAAGGAGCAAAACTAGTCACAAGCCACATGTTGGGTTTTGAGAAAAACCTGACAATGGTTTGTAGGTTACAGGTTACATGCTAGGTTTTGAAAAACTCCAACACTGATGGAAAAATTGAAATTGGATTTTAGCAAAGAAGTTAAGTAGAGACCCTCATTCTAGCACCAAAAATCTGTAACATTGAAAAATTTAGTTCTAGAGATTCAAGAAATTTCAACATGGAATCGTTTTAACTTTGGATCCATAAGCCTCACAAGAAAGAATCCAAAGCATCTTTGATGGGACGCGATATCTCATGGGCCGTGATATCGTGTACGCGATATTGTATATGCTATATCGCATCATTCCCTGCGATATTGCGTACGCGATATCGCAGCTTGCCACCAAATCTATAAATAAGTGGCGGCTCTTCCTTATTTCACCATCTAGATCTAGACTGTAGCCAAACTCTTGCCATTTCTCCATTCCATAGTTAGAATAATTTCCATGTGCCCGCAGTAGGAGTCCCAAAGTGAACGGATCTTTATTCAAGCAATTCTGTACCTGAGCACACAATTGTGTACGGCAATAAAGATGAACTTTTTGATAAACCTTGCAGTGCATTGACTAAGCTAAATAGGACTTTAATTATTGTTAATTGTTTAAATAATTTCTTAAGGACTTAATCTCTCTCAACCTTGAACTCTCATAGTTAAGTGTATTCAGTATGACCACTTTGAGCACATGTGTTATGCTTGGTAATCCCAGTAACAATTAGCATTAGGTAATCCCAGAAGGTTGCATTGATTCAGGGTGTGAATGGAAAGTGGGATGGATACTGATGCTAGGCATTAGAACTTAGTTAGTTAAAGTTAATTACTTAGTCTCTTCACCCTTTCCCTCATTAGCATAGGTGATAAAACATAAAAGATATAAAAATCATATACCTGAGACTTACTTAACCATACAACCGTGACAAATACAAGTAAGTTTGGGAAGACAACAAATGATTAACCTTAGGTTTTCCATAAGGCGTGTAGGCACTTAGTCTATGGAGTTTGAACGGATCATGCGTGTAACGCTTGTATTCGTATGGTTGAGTGTAGGGGTACCTCGCCACTCATCATTGGCACCATTGCCGGGGACTAAGTTGTTTGTGAGCTATGTAGAACATAGGAAATCATCCACATCATTGGGAAGCTTAAAAAAACCCTTAGGATTAATTAGAAGAAATTTTAAACAATGGTCAATAGCACACTGACAAGATAACAATGTCTTCTTCTTCTCATAAAAGCACTTCACCACCTGGGGATCACACAAGAGATAGTTGGCGGTCTAACACATGTAACCCAGATCCACCAGTTCCTCAATAGTATCGGGTAGTATATACTCATCACGATGAGTATGTATCCAATTTTACCTTTATCCTCCACCAAGATGAACAACTGCGTTGGCGAGACTTGCAAGGTAACATAGTGTTACCTCCAGACTGGGTAGTCCCTAACATGCTCCTTCGTGCTCTTGCATAGATAGACATGATGTAGCTATATGCTGAATACATTGTATGTGATTATGAAATAAGGGATTACCATCCCATAGCAGCGCAACATCAACGGGACACACGGCAGGAGAGTTACCACACATCAATGAAGGGAAAAGGATCCCATAATGCTTCACTTGTCATAAGGGAATTTAGGGGTGGTGAATCTATCTCAATAGGTTCTCCACAAAATGATGTTCCCTCTCCTAGCGATAGTGAGGAGGTGGTGTATCAGAAACTTCGCTCCACGATACACAACCTTGGTTTTGATGCCCAAAAACACCAAGTGTTCGGTGAGGGAACACAAACAAATGATAAGGATGAGCATTCTGATCGTCATCACGATCAGGGTTGGGATTACCAAAGAGAAGGTAGGAAACATCGTCATGGCGATGGTTCTCCTGCCTCTTCCCCTTCATCGCATTACTCATCCTCTCCTTCCACATCAGGATGCAGTCACAAAGAGCCCAACCATGAGGATAAGGATAAAGATAAGCAAAATGAGATACCTCAACGAGAGAGTCAAGAATGAGGATGAGGGCACTCTAGGGAGTCAAGGCATGGAAGAAGGGAAAGTAGGGAACTGTGTAGGCATCACAAATGCCATGAAAGAAATGACAACGATGAACCCCTACTTGCCACCCAAAGTATGTTAGACATTACGGAGGCCATTAGAATACCTACAAGGCACCAGAAAGATAGTCAGATCAAGAGACTAGACATGAATAATATCCCACGATTTGAGGGGGGATACAACGCTGATATGCAAAATCACTTATAGGCATTTCATGATTCCTACACCTTGCAGAACATTGAAACCGAGTGGAAAAAGTTAAAGTTGTTCCCAAGGATACTCATAAAGGAAGTGAAAAGTTGGTACTAGTCCTTAGAATCAGAAACCATTAGGAGGTGGAGTACAATGCTAGAACTGTTTAATGATAAATATCAAACGTACTCTCTAGTGTCCAACTTACGAAAAAAATCCAAGGATGGAAGCAGGGAACTCATGAGTCCTTGGATGCTGCCATGGGACAATATTATGCATTGCTACATCGTTGCCTGGGCCATGGTTACGCACAACGGGATCAACTATGCCATCTTGTAGATGGGCTAAGACATGAAACTAGGAGAACCCTTGGGACATATGCCCAAGGGAGATTATTTGAACTTAGGTCCCATGAGGTGCATAGACTGTTGGAGCAAGTAGCTAAGGAAGAAGGAGAGCTACGAAAAAAAGAAAATGTAGAAGAATATAACTACGATCCTTCCCTCCGAAAGAAGGGAGTAAGATTCTGTGAGGAAGAGGATGAGTGACCACTTGAGAAGTTGGTGAATAGAAAAACCTTTCCACTTTAAAAGCTAACAACTGAAGTGTTAGCTAAGGTAGATCAAATGTGGGACTCCTTGGATAGTAGATTCAAAACTGTTTTGAAAATCGTAGAGGAGTCTATGGAGCAAAGTAGTGACCATGATAAGAAAAAGAGGAGAGATTCAAACTATGCACGTAACAAAGGTAAGGGAAAAATGACTATCACTGATGAGGTTTTGGACTTTGATACAGATAATGACAGTGGATGTGAGATCTACCAATATGACCATCCTAAGGGATGTTACCCAATAATCTCACATCTGTAAGAGTCTGGGGTGTATGCATTCAACCCAAGACTTAACAAACGGAAAGCACCTCGTTGATTACTTTATCCCCAAGGTAACCCAAGGCAGTTCCACCAAACATTAACATATTATCCAAGTGGAACTGCACCACAACCCATCAGGAAACACTAGTAGTGGTAATACCCATAGTCATGGAGGATGCCACCGCCTAGACAACAATATCCTTACTAGCAACCAGACCCATATGGCTATTACGTGCAGCAGCTAGTTTCTCCAAGTGACTCTATGGGTTATGTAAGCCCACAACGTCACTACCAAGTTTGGGAGTATTTTAGGACTCCTTCTCCTATGGGAGAAACACCACATACCTACCATCTTTCAAATCCATCCATCACTCTTACGCCGATAGTTTCACTACCACTCGCTCCAATGATGCAAGGCGAACTCCCCACTCAACCGTATCAACGTAATGTTACGAGAGCTGTAAACCTTCAACCCACTACTGGTTCTAAAAATTGCACAAAAAGAAGATATTTCTTTAGAACCAAAAGCCCAAAAAAGCTCTCACAACCACAAGCGGTTGAGTCCATACATGCTCCTCCAACAAATAAGGCTTCAGAGCTCCCTTCAAACCAACAACAGAGCTTAATACACACAGTTATGTTAACACATACCGTTATCGACTGGATCAAGGTGGGCCACATTCCCAAGAAACTCTCTAATCCTGGAAGTTCCTTAATCTACCTTCAAGTCACTGGGAATTAACCACATAAGGCTCTTCTTGACTCAGGTTTTAGAGTCAACTTAATATCGCAAGAAATGTATAAAGCCTGGAACTTGCCTCCACTTAAGAAGAGAAATATTCAATTAGAGTTGGCTAACCAATCCATCACTATGCCCTTGGGACTTGTGGAGGACATTGTTACCACCATGTGTGGTTGGTCATACCCAGTTGATTTCCTGGTGATCCAAATAAACAATGACAAAGGGGACTTCCCGATAATAATAGGAAGGGCATGGTTGAGTATAATAAATGCATGCCTAGAAATCCATGATATTTCCTTGAAAATATCTAAGGAAAAAATTTAAGGAAATATCGAGAGGAAGAAAGTTCCATGCATCACATACAGTGATACAGAGGGTGATGACATGGAGGAATTCTCAGCATCTCCTGCATGCAACTGGTGTGCCCAGGAAACTCAGATACAAAGGTGGCTATATGTAGCAACCACACAACAAGAGAACACATAGTGGTTGACAACTAATCAAGAGAGAAACCCATCAATATGCATGGAACCAACTAGGGGAACAACTTGCAACCACAATGAAAGCATAGATACATTGGAGTATGAGCGTCGCAAACTTCCAACCCTTAACCTGAAAACATCAATTGGGAGAAGTTGGACACTTCTAAAAAATTCAAATAAGTGCTCATTATTTGAGATCTCTCCCTTTCAATTCAGTCATGGGGGAGATGGCCACCTATGTTGATCATTTGGAGCCCTCAATTATTTTAAGTTTCTGTTTTGCACATTTTTGTTTTACAAATTTCTTTAACTTTTCTTATTTTTGTTTTGCAACATTGTTCATACCTTTTCTTTTATTTGTGTGAGTGTGTGTGTTTATCCATTTTGTTAAGTTTGTCACGCAATAAGTGCTCCAAAGATGGTATGAACTGTATTATCTTGGTTGCCAATGTTTGGTTTTTACCTTTAAGTTATGATGTTGATACTAAGGTATGGTTCTTTTGATATAACAAGCAATGAGTCCACATCATCCGTGTATCCGTAATTTCTATGGTCTCTCTTGGCTTGGAACTATACAGTCTCTCTCTTCAAAATAATAAGAACTATCAACGAATCGGTGACTGGGCATTTCTCAAACTAAAGAAGGACTCAAGGATTGAAAAGGGTGTGACTTCAAGGGGATTTGATGATTTTGTGCTAGCCATTCTCTTGGGTGCTTGGATTTTTTCTTCTTGAGTTTTTTTACAATTCCGACGTTGCCACCTTATTGGGAAGTTGAGCAAATAAAAATAAAAAAGTCTTTGCATGGTGTGGTTCTCACGTATAAACATAAAAAAAATAGTGAGAATTCAAAGCATACCCCTGAGACAAAATAATCATTCGGGCTACAAGCACTAGTTATGGAACTAAAATAAAAATGTTCCCTCTAACTAAAGCCCTTCCTTGCTTCCTATATCCTCTTTCGTTTCATCTAAATGTTGGTGACTCTTTGGGTGGAAGCATTCTTGTTACTTCAAGTGGATGGTTTAGCCGAATGCATTAATATGAAGTCACTGGATGTGGTTTGTTGAGGCCGGACTTTGAATGGGATCTGCTAAGTCACATTAAACATGAAATACACTAGGGGCTATACACCACCTTGTTTTTGGGATTCCATTCCGCTCTCTTCTCTCCATCCTTCTCTCCATTGTTTACCTCATTGCTGGCTGTATCAGTAGTCTATATTTTGGTTGATGCATTGTTTTCTTTTGGGTAAATTCTTGTGGTTAAGACTTTAACTATTATCTCCAAATGACATTTCTAGGGCCTATGGACTCTTTGAATGTGGGAATGTTAGGGCATTAAGGGCATGAGCCTGCTTTGGGGAGGACCCACTGGCATTCCTATTTGGTGCACCAGTTAAATTCTTTCCCTTAAACATTTTTGCAATCAACCTTATTTTGTTAATTTTCATCTTGACATCCATTTCATTGACGTTACCGTTGTCTATTTTTCTCCATCTTTCTTATTCCTTTTCTTTCTCCATTCTATCACTACTGGAGGTTTTCTCTTAGTCATGGGGGTCCTGACATAATTTTTTCAATTTTCTCCTAACCTCTACACCTTTCGTAGTCACCAATATTATATCTCCAGAATATGCAATCAGCCATACCACAACTTAGCCAATGGACCTTTCATCGAAGCAAGGTATCAACTGCATTGTGATTCATTTACCCTGGCTAATATAAGACTATGTTGTGTGTGCAGATGGCAATCATACAACAACGGATTGGATCTGAAGGAAACACTTGGAATGGATCAGTGCTGAAGCAGTTATGTAAGGGACAAGATTGATGGTGCGCTTACGGATGGACAATGAAAGGTGCAATTTTGGCATTGGCAGCAACACACTTCTTTCTCTCTCTCTCTTTCTCTCAGCTACCAAATAAGGCCTGATGTCAAATGTATAAAGTGTTCACTCTTGTTGTCATGAACACCAGTTTTGTCATGTTTTGTAATGATGATCTGTTCACATGTCATCTCATTCACCATTAGTTCCATTCGAGTCAATAATCCCATACCTTTCCAATATTTTGTAAGGAACTCAAGAATGATTTTTTATTCAGTCATGGGGGTATGATGGGATGCGATATCGCATGGGCCACGATATCACGTATGCCATATCACATCCTTCCCTACGATATCATGTACGCGATATCGTAGCGCGCTACCAAATCTATAAATAAGAGGTGGCTCTCCCTTGTTTCACCATCTAGATCTAGACCATAGCCAAACTCTTGCCATTTCTCCATTCCATAGTTAGAATAATTTCCATGTGCCCGCAGTAGGAGTCCCAAAGTGAATGGATCTTTATTCGAGCAATTTTGTACCTGAGCACACAATTGTGTATGACAATAAAGATGAACTTATGGATAAACCTTACAGTGCATGGACTAAGCTAAATAGGACTTTAATTATTGTTAATTATTTAAATGCTTTCTTAAGGACTTAATCTCTCTCAACCCTCAACTCTCATAGTTAAGTATATTCAGTACGACCGCTTTGAGCACGTGCGTTATGCTTGGTAATCCCAGAAGGTTGCATTGGTTTAGG
This sequence comes from Gnetum montanum, assembly GCA_015680685.1. Taxonomy (NCBI): domain Eukaryota; kingdom Viridiplantae; phylum Streptophyta; class Gnetopsida; order Gnetales; family Gnetaceae; genus Gnetum; species Gnetum montanum. Next base: position 67,971 of record MNCI01000323.1, on the reverse strand, counting down.
GTGTGAATAACAAGTGGGACGGATACTGATGCTAGGCATTAGAACTTAGTTAGTTAAAGTTAATTAGTTAGTCTTTTCACCCTTTCCCTCATCAGCATAGGTGATAAACCATAAAAGATATAAAAATCGTATACCTTGGTAGAATGTGGAATGTGTATTTGTGATTGTAGAATAAAGTTTAAAGTTTAAATGGAGAATGTAGAATGCGTATTTGTGATTGTAGTCTTGTAGGACCATGAAAGAATACCTTGGTAAGATGGTTTTCTCAATAACATCATTCTATTTTAAATTTACTTTTCTAAAATTCTACATTTACTATTTTTAAAAAAATTTTATATATTGTAATGTTAGTTTTTCTTAAAAAAATAATAGTAGATGAAAATTTTTCTAGTTTCTTTACTTTTTTCATTTTAGTAACATTAATATTTCATGATCTTTTTATTTTATGAACCAATAATCTTCCCATAGAACTCCTCAATGAAGATCTGTTACCTTTGCCCCTAATCTACCAACTACCTGTCATTTTACATTAAGAAGAAAATGAGCTCCACATTTTCCAAACTCTATCATAACAAGGATTCAAACTAGGATGGCAGCCAATCCACCTTCCGCTTCTCTGGTTAGCAATCCCTTTAATTTTACAAACTATCATAACGTTCCTAAACCTTAACAAAATGTTAATTTGTTCTTTGACCCTACATCTTTTACCAGTGACACATGATAACATGTAGAATGCTTTGACACTTTTCTAAGCATCTACAATATTACTAAAAATGATATAGTGTGTAGAGTCTTTATGACTACTTTCAAAGGCAAAGCTACGCAATGGTTTTAATTCTTCCTAATGCCTCATGGCTAAACTTTAAAAATAAGTTTCTACTCCAATTTGATAAATTCACTAATCCTGCCTTAGCCTCAAGAAACTTTATAGGTCTAAGAAAACTACCTAGGAAACATATTCGTGACTATAATTTAAGATTTCTCCATCAACTAGCTTATGTGATAAATAAGATGTGTCCACAACCTGAAGGTATCCTCAATTTTTACCTCTCCACCATCAATCCATTCTTTGCCTATGCCATCAAATCTAATTGTAACATAATAGAATTACAAGGAGCAATGACTAAAGCTATTGAGCTAGAACAAACTGCCTTAATGAATAGTGTTCAAACTCTATTTGGGATAATTAGTATTAGCAATCCTATGTAATCTAGTATCTTACCATCACAAACTTTTCCAATGAATAACACTATGTTTCAAACCACTACTCCCTTCCAAATTTCTCAACCTAAAAATAATTATTTTCAATGTCTAATCTCTTCTTTATTTTTACTATCAAATACTAATTTGAATAATGATAAATTACAAGCTTTAATATAATCTATTATAAACCCAAATGAAATATCTAATGAGTCTACTAATCAAAAAGAGAATCAAATGACCCAAATATTAACTTCTCTTCAAAAACTTTCAAATGAAGTAGTTGAACCAAAGTGAAATAATAACAAAGTTCATATACAATCTAAAAAAGCAAGCACATCAATCAATGATTATCATTGTCATCTTCATAATACTAGGTAACATTTTGAAAAAAACTTATCCTCAATTTTTATCGTTATATGGTGATAATGCCCAAAATCAACAAAATGGAAAAGTTGCAATTATGATCCTCAACATACCTCATGAAAGAGAAAATGAAGAAGTCACCTCATGTGAACAAGCCATGGTGAGTGATCCCAACTCACATAACACCTACTATTGTAGACTTAGTGACATTATGAACACTACTCAACAACAAACTAGGAATAACACTTACACTGCTCCCAACAAAAGCGTTCCTAGTCAAAATAACAATTAATCAAATGTGATCATCTTAAGTAAACATTCAATAAGAATCAAACTCATCTTCTATACTTAGAAGAACTTCACCTCAACATGAAGTCAAAGATGAACATAAAGCTTATGATTTAGTTAAGGATTTGAAAAGAATTAAAGCTAGCATTTCAATGTATGATCTTTTACATTTTAATGAAATAAAAGATGTGATCCAAAAGATAGCTCATACATCTAAAACCAATAAAATCCTTGATGACCAAACAACAAGTTCAATTTTCAGAAAGTACTAATGCTTTATCAATACAAAACTCAGGAAATTTTATGTTAAACAGTAAAGATCAACCTCCTTTCTTAATAACCTTGATTATTTAAGGTAAGAATGTTCATAATTGCTCAATGGATTTTGGTGCAACTATTAGTGTCATGCCATTACATGTATGTAAAATGTTAGGAGCACAAATGCTACCACAAGCAAGAAGTGTGATACAACTTGATAGATCTAACGTACTTGTGGTAGGGTCATTAAAAGGAGTGAAAGTGAAACTTTAACAATACCATACTTTCACATGTTATATAGATATTTTAATAGTTGATATGTTGCCCAATTATTATGTGCTTCTATCAAGGACTTTCAAAGCCCAGTTTGGGGGCTTCTTTAGATCAAAATTTTCAAAATTTTTAATTCTCATTTAAGAAAAATTTGAATATGTTGTTATACCAAGAGAAACTTTTTATAAACATGTGGTAACAACCTTTAATCAACAAAACCAATCTTTGGAAAACCAAAATACCAATCTTTTTATTGGAGTAATTAAATTTAGACTTAGCGAATATGCTATAAATGATAATGTGAGTGAAATGTTAGAACTAAATCCTTTTGCTTATACATATTCCACCTAATATTATTAAGATTTTAGAAAATGTGAGGAAATTTATGAAGATATCTTACCTTATCATCAACATGATGGAAAACCATTTCTTTTTGGTGATCCACTACCATCAGAAAAGGACAAAGATATAAATGAGGTTCTAACCATTGAAACATTAGAAGGTGAGCTAAATTTTGATGATGATCATTATTACATTGATCAAAGGATTGATCTTTTAGATTTTTCTAACCTAAACACTTGGATATTAAGAGTGTATGGTGCCTCTTCTAAGAAAGGATGTGGAGCCAGAATAATGCTCATACTTCTTGGTGAAGCTTCTATCCTTAAAGCCATTAATTTCACATAACCTATGACAAACAACCTGGTTGAATATGAAGCACTTATACACAGGGTCAAGCTAGCTCAATATTATAACATATCCAAACTCAAGATTTATAGTGACTCAACTAATAGTAAATCAAGTTAATGGAATTTTTTATGATAAGGATACTACCATGAAAACATATATATATTATATCCTTAAACCTTTTAAGGATTTTGATCATATATTCATTGAAAATGTTCCTAGAGAAGAAAATTATGTTCTTGATGCATTAGTCAAACGATCACTACTTTAGATGTCCCTTTTAGACACAATGCTTGTGATTTTGAAATTATTATTCAAAAGGTTAAGTCTTATTCTATTCCATATAATATCTTTTCTTTCCAAGTTTTTGATGATGATAATCACGTTTATGAATTTTTATTTTCCAAGGGTGAATTTAGTGATCAATGTTTGAAAATTTCTTAAGAAGATACAACCATTGATGTCATATTTTTAAATAAAATATCTCCTTAAATAGCAACTAGAGAAGCTTTATTTGATGACTTACATATCAAAAATGAAGAAATATCTAAAAATAATAATTGACAAATGTACCATGAGCAGGCGAGAAAGCTTGTGAGAGTTGAGGGAGGAGAGCTTGTGGAAGGAAGTTGAGTGAGATGCAAGGAAGATCACTTGAGAGAGATTAGGATAATCTCTTATAAGTGTCTTGTCTTGAGCTTGGGCTCCATTGTGAGTAATTGAGGATTGAGAGGGGATAAGTGTGGCCTCTAAGATCCTTGGGAGAGTTGTGAGTTGAGCTTGGCTCTTTATATTTGCTAGTATTTTATATGTATTTTGAGAATTATCTTAATATATGGAAGATTTTCTATATTTTATTGTTTTGTTCTTACTTTTTAAGCTAAACCTGCTTGGAAGTTATGAATTGGTTTCTATTGGGATCTATTGAGGTGCAACACCCCTGCACTAGATTGGTATTAGTGCTTCTGCTAAAACAAAAAAAAAATCAAATTCAAAATAATGGACAATACCACCCTATTAAGATAGGAGCCTACTTACATGAAGATGAAAAACAAAACTTGATTGAATTATTACATGAATTTAATGATGTTTTAGCTTTGGCTTATGAGGATCTTAAAACTTTTAATCCCATCATGATAACACATACTATACTTGTTAAACCCAAAACAAAACCATTTAGAAAAAAGTTTAGACCTATTAATATGAAGATAGAAACTTTGATGAAAGCTAAAATTAATAAAATTTTTGAATCTAAAATTATTTATCTTGTAAGACATTCAAGTTGGATATCAAATTTAGTGCCTATTAGAAAATGAACAAGTGAATTCCGATTATGTATTGATTTTCATAACCGTAATACTTCTTATATTAAAGATAATTACCCACTTCCTTTTATGGAAGAACTTTTGCAAATTGTGAATGGTGCACAAATGTATTCCTTTTTAGAAAAATATTCAAAATATAATCAGATTTTAGTAAGAAGGACCAATATAAGAGTACCTTTACGACAATATGGGGAACTTTTCAATTTGCTAAGATGCCCTTCATTCTTATAAATGTTGGTTCCATCTTTTATAGAGTACTAATAAAGAAATGCATTATTCTTTATCTAGATGATTTAACCATTTTTGGTAAAGTTTGAGGTACATACCTTAGAGACCTTAGAAATATTTTCATAAGATGTAGATGATTTAATGTCACTTTAAATGTAAAGAAATCCATCTTTGGTGTTCAAAGTGGTAAGTTTCTTGGTCATATAATAACTAAATAAGGAATTATGATTGATCATGAGAGGGTAAATGATATTTTAGAAGTACCTTATCCTTTATCTAAGACTAATTTAAGAGCTTTCTTTGGGAAAGTTAATTTTGTTAGATGATTTATCCCTGTTTATGCTGAATTAGTTAGACCATTAAATGAAATGCTTAAGAAAGATAGTAATGTGCATTGGACAGAAGAAAGAAAACATGATTTCCTTGCTATTAAAGAACCTATGATAGGTGCTCTTATTTTAGCTTCTCCTTGGTGTGAAAATGATTTCTATTTATATGCTTTTTCTAATGATGTTCCTATTGTTGCTATCTTAATCCAAGATATCATTAATCAAGGTGAAAGACCTATAGCTTTTATGTCTACACCATTGAAAGATGCAGAATTAAAATCCTCACCTATAGAAAAACAATTATATGTTGTGATTAACACTTTAAATAAATTTCACTACTATTTGTTAAATGAAAAGCTTTTTGTTATCGTTCTAGATTTAGACATCATTGCATTAGCAAAATTACAAGATCCTAGTGAAAAACGTGCTATAAAATTACAAGAATTTGATATTCAATGAAAGGTTACCAAGTGAATTAAAGAAACTTCCCTTGCCAAGTGATGAGTGGCAAGGTACTCCTACGCTCAACCATATGAATACGAGCATGTACGAACGATCCAGTCAAACTTCGCAGACGGACTTGTCGTGGTATCTAGATAGTTACACATTGATCATAGTTCGCTATCTTCCCACCTAGACTAGTATTTTCTTTGTCACGTATGGTTTAGTCTATAGTGAGGTGAATGATGGGATCCTAAACTAGTGCTACTGCTAGAGACGATGGGGAACAATCTTAATTAAGGTAATGGACAATGGAAAATGAAATCTATGCTAACCCTAAGTGTGATGAGCATCCATATTTAATCATTTTTATGCATCTTGGACTTCATGTACTACTTCTAGAATTACCAAGCATATATTACTTGATCACTACTAGATACACTACTGGGTTACCAAGTAGTTACACTTACATGTTCATGATTAAGTGGTACTCATTCCGTGTTAATCAATAAGTAGTGTAAATGACAATAAAGGAAATATGAACTAAAAAGAAAAAAATAAATAATTAACAATTAAAGTAATTAAAAGCTAAGTGAATGCTGCAATGATGGAGTAATCTCAATCTTTATTATTGATCGTGTGCGTGTCCAAGTACATCACACTCAAACAAAGGTTCCATACAATTACAATCATCACATTGTGGGCATGCATTGGGGAAAGAATTGAAACTAACTATAAATTGACAAAAAGAATTTATCCTAAGACTTACCAACTGACTCCTTCCTATGTTCTTGAATGCTATATTTATAGGCCTACACAGGATTCATGATATCGTGTATTCGATATCATTATCCAGGCTATGATATCGCATACCCAATATCGAGGATCCGATATCGAGGCTTGACAAACTATGATTCATCATACCTCCATGACTGAATAACAACCTATCCTCGAGTCAAAAAAAATGAGAACTATTGGCACATTTTGGCCATTTCATGGAACAGTATCCATGTCAAGTTTGTACAGCATCATCACCAATTCTATAAAATGCTAGGAGTAGTAGAATTCTGAAAATTGTGCTGCGTTAACAACCTTTTAATTGGTTTTATTTTGCTAGTTTATATGGGTATCCTATTTCATAAAAGGAAAAACAAAAAGGCCAAGTTACAGATTCCTGGGTTGGGTGAACAGTTTTTAAAAAATCTCCCTCCAAGAACTCATCGCAGGCACTGACCCTCTCAGTGCAGCTAATTTGGTAGGAGAGGGTAGCTGTGGAAACGTATACAAAGATACTCTAAGTTTAGGTTATGTTGTTGCAATAAAATGCTTCACATATTTGAATCAAAGGGCTGGATAATCAGAAGAAGAGAAAGTCAAAGTGAAAGGATGAGAATAACAAAAATGAAGTTAACGATATTTGCCACAGTGAACCATAGAATCGGAAGGAGATGTCGAAAAAATAGATGAGGCAAGTGAGGCTAGCAATGATATTTGTCAGAACGAAAAAGTGAAGAAGAAGAAGAAGAAAGAGCTAGATGCCGTGGTTTTTGGGGCATTGGGCTTCACCAGTAAATACGTCATCTGGTGCTTGCTTGGAGTCACGGTCGTGCATCAGCCGGACCTGCGAATCGGTGTCGCCAGACGCAATCGTAGCCGGCTCACCGACGTCATACACTAGGCCTTCCCTCCTTCACTACTAGTCATGGTTTCAATTCTAGAGGTCGATGTCTTTGACCCAGATTCACTGCAGCGACTGTGCGCATGCACCCGCCTCGTTTTCGCCTACGTGGGCCTGTTCTGCCTCTATGATAAACCTGTCGTCACCACCTGCGTTGCCGCTGGCATCGATTACCTTGACATCACCGACGAGCCTGAGTTCATGGAGCACATGGAGGCCCTTTTCCATGATCGAGCTGTGGAGAGCGGGTCTTTGGTTGTGAGCACGTGCAGGTTCGATTCCATTCTGGCCGAGATGGGACTGTTCCATCACACGCGGCAGTGGGAGGCGCCAATGGTGGCCAATAGCATGACTGCATATGTGGAGCTGATTTCTGAGAAGAGGATTGTGGGTAATCTTGGTATTTATGCATCTTCTGTGCTTGGTGTTGCTCATGCTGATGAGCTTCAGAAGTTCAGACACTCTAGACCCAGGCGAGCCAAGCCCAACGAAAATTGAGGAACAAAAAGAAGAAGGAAGGGTCCCTGTTCCTGTGTCTACATCATTTGTTGGCACTATTTTCGCAGCAGCAAAGCACCAGATATAGATCTAGATCTGGTTTCCAGGTCATCGTCGGATTTGAGGTTGTGCACTATAGCTCCAAGAACAATCTCGTGGCCATGCCAAAAATACAAGATATAGAATCCCAGTACTCCCAACTCTGTTATCTGCAAAACGACCCTGATGTTGATCCGAATTTCAAGTCATTAACAGTGGCAGCAACTTTAAAGATGATGAACTAAAATTTGCTCATACAAATGATTGTCCAACATGAGCGCGTTCATACAAACGATGGCCAGACTCATCAATGGCATCTTCATGCTGAACCTGGACTATGATGACCATTACACAAACTACATAATGGCAAACAATGCTATGTGTTGACACTATAAACTATATACTATCTACATGATTAAACTATAATTAAATAATATACTATCTACATAACGTGACACTAGCTTTGTATTGAAAACGTGAGAGTGCTACTCCATTTATGCATTCGGTTGTACACACTTACATATATATTTATATATTAACCCATCCATGTATGCATTAACTCCATGGTTACTATCTCTACTACTATGATTTAAATAACAATAAAATATTTTATGATTTAAAAAGGAAATTTGTGCAAAAATTGTTCAAAGTCCTATGTGAATTGAACACTTGTCAATGGAAATGGTGGTTATAACCACCACAAAGGCCACTTGTCAACTACAACCTCTTTATCTCCACAAAGGCCACTTGGCAACTAAAAAGGCCACTTGTCAACTGCAACTTGTTTCTCTTCATGGTGAACACTTGGCAACTGAATGAAGACACTTGGCAACTAAATAGGACACTTGTCACCTGCAGCTTTTTTATCTCTATGGTGGTTATAACCACCCAAGATATTTTGTAACTTACCTACCTACTTTTGAACCCTATAAAAAGGCTTCAGGGGGAACTTGGGAGGGGAGATTGATACTAAGGGGAAGACTTGGGCTCTCACTTGGAGACACACTTGGGGTCACACATTGTGAAAGATTGCTTGTAAGATGGCTTGCTAAAGAAA
>MNCI01000323.1:16531-44223 GCA_015680685.1 Gnetum montanum | reverse complement strand
AACAAGAGTTAAAGTCTTAACCATAAGAAGTTACCAAAAAGAAAACAATGCATCTACCAAAATATACACTAATGATACAACCGGCAATGAGGTGAACAATGGAGAGAAGGATGGAGAGAAGAGGATGGAATGGAATCCCAAGAACAAGGTGGTGTACAGCCCCTTGTGTGTTGCATGATTAATGTGACTTAGCAAATCCTAGTCCAAGTCTGGCCTCAAACCAACCACATCCAATGACTTCGCATCAATACATTCGGCTAAACCATCCACTTGGATAACAAGGATGCCTTCCCCAAGAGTCACCACCATTCCAACGAAACAAAGGAGAGAATGGAAAGTGAGAAGGGCCTTAGTTAGAAGGAACACTTTTGGTTCCATAACCAGTGTTTTTAGCCCAAGTTTATTACGTCTAAGGGGTGTGCTTTGAATTCTCACTTGGTTGTGTTTCCTTTTTATTTTGTTTTGTGTTTTTATGTGTGAGAACCACACCATGCAAAGACTTTTTATTTTTATTGTCTCAGCTTTCGATAATTAGGTAACCTTGGAATGGTAAGAATACTCAAGAGAAAACATCAGAGCACCCAAGAGAATGGCCAACAAAAAAGCATCAAGTTCCCTTGAATTCACACCCGTTTCAATCCTTGAGTCCTTCCTTAGTTTGAGAAATGCCCAGTCACTGATTCGTTAAAGTTCTTATTAGAAGGGGACTGTACATTTCCAAGCCGAGAGAGACCATAGAACTTGGTGGATGGATGGATGGAGTGAACTCATTGCATGCCATATCAAAAGAAACATATCTTAGTATCAACATTGTGACTTAAAGGTAAAAATCAAACATTAGCAATCAATATGAAAATAGTTCATACCATCATTCCAAACACTTATTGTATGAAAAACTTATAGGGTGGATACACACATACATACACAGAAAAAATGAAAAAGTATAACGATGTTGTAAAACAAAAACAAGAAAAGTTAAAGAAATTTGTAAAACAAAAACAAGAAAAGTTAAAGAAATTTGTAAAACAAAAATGTGTAAAACAAAAATGTGTAAAAAAATCAAAAAAGAACTAAGGCCCCCATATGATTAGCATAGGTGGCCATCTTTCCCATGACTGAGTGGAAAGGGAGAGATCCAAAATAATGAGCACCTATTTGAATTTCTAAGAAGTGCCCAACTTCTCCCAATTGACGATCTTAGATTAAGGGGTGGAAGTTGGAGACGCTCATATTCCAATCTATATATGCTTTCATTATGGGCATGGGTTTCCTCAATTCGTTCCATGCATATTTGGTTGCTCCTTCGAGTAGCTATTAACCACGGGGTGTCTACTACTGGTTGTGTGGCTGCTACATATAGGCATCTTTGTTGGAAAGTTTCAAGGGCACACCCATTACATGGAGGCATTTCCTCCATGTCATCACTTGATGAATCATTGTATGTGATGCATGGAACTTTCCTCTTCTTGATCTTTCCATAAATATTTATCTTAAAGATTTCCAAGGAAAGATCGTGGATCCTAAGGCATGCATCTACTGCACTCATCCATGCCCTTCCCATTATAATTGGGAAGTCCCCTTCGTTGTTGTTGACTTCAATCACTAGGAAATTAGCTGGGTAAGACCAACCACACACACTGGTAATGATGTTCTCTACCAATCCCAAGGGAATGGTGATGGACTGGTTTGCTAGCTCTAGTTGAATGTTGCTCTTCTTAAGTTGGGGTAGGTTCCAGGTGTGATACATCTCTCATGAAATTAAGTTAACTCTGGAACCTGAGTCAAGAAGAGCCCTATGTGGTTTATTTTCGACGATTTGTAAATAGATTAAGGGACTCCCGGGATCAGTTAATTTCCTAGGAAGGTGGCCTACCTTGATCCAGTTGATTACGGTATGCATTAACATAACCTTATGCGTTAAGCTCTATTGGACTGAAGGGTGCTCCAAAGTGTTAGATGGTGGAGGAGTGTACATGGGCCCAATCACTTGTTATTGCGAGAGTTTTTCTGGGATTTTGATTCTAAAGAAGGGTCTTCTCTTTTTATAGTTGTCAGAACCAGTAGCAGGTTGAATATTTACAGCTCTTACAACGTGACGTTGCTACAGTTGGGTAGGAAGTTTCCCTTGCATTGTTGGAGCAGGAGGTGTTATGGGAACTACTTGTGGAAGAGGTGTGGATGGATTTGGAGTATGGTGTGGGTATGGAGTGTCCCCCAGAGGAGAAGGAGTCCTTATAAAGTACTCTTGAACTTGGTGGTGACAATGGGGAGTTGTGTGACTCATAGAGTCACTTGGAGAAATCGGCTGCTACACATAATATCTATAAGGGTTAGGCTACCGGTAAGGGTACTGGTGTTTCAGTGATGGCATCCCCCATGACAGTGGGTATTGCCACTGCTGATGCTGTCTGATGGGTTGTGGTGGAGTTCCACTTGGATAATACGTTAATGGTTGGTGGAATTGCCTTGGGTTACCTTGGGGATAAGGTAACCTATGGGGTGTTTGTCGTTGATTAAGTATTGGATTAAGCACATACAACCTAGACTCTTGTAAATGTGAGATGATAAGGCAACATCCCTTAGGATGATCATAATGGCAGATCTCACATCCACTGTCATCGTCTATATTTGAATCCACAACCACATTGGAGTTAGTGATTTTCCCCTTACCCTTGTTATGTGCAAGGCTTGAATTTCTCCACTTTGTCTTACCTTTGTCACTACTTTGTTCTACCTTAGACTCTTCTACAATTTTTAAGACAGTTTCAATTTTAGAGTCTAAGGAACTCCTTATGTCATCTACCTTAGCTGCTATTTCTATTGTGAGCTTTTGAAGTCGCAAGGTCTTTCTGTTCACCAACTCTTCTATTGGTGACTCATCCTCTTCATCGCAAAATTTCACTCCCTTCATTTGAAGAGAGGGATCACGGTTGTATTCTTCTGCACTTTCCCTTTTTCATAGCTCACCTTCTTCTTTTGCTACTTGCTCCAACAAGTGATGTACTTCATGGGCTCTAAGTTGTGAGAGTCTCCCTTGGGCATAAGTCCTAAGGGTTCTTCTAGTTTCATGCCTTAGCCCATCCACGATGTGGCAAGTTGATCCCTCTGAGCGTACCCATGGCCCAAGCAACGATGTAACAATGTGTAGTAGTGTACCATGGTAGCATCCAAGGGTTCATAAGTACCTTGCTTCCAGCCTTGGATCTGCTTATGCAAATTAGACACTCTGGAGTACGTCTGATACTTATTGTTGAAGAGTTCTAGCATCGTACTCCACCTCCTGATCGTTTCTAGTTCTAAGGACTGGTACCAACTCTCTACTTCTTTGGTGAGTGTCCTGGGGAACAACTTAAGTTTTTTCCACTCATTTTCTATATTCTGCAAGGCACAGGCATTGTGGAATGCCTGTAAATGATTTTGCGGATAAACGTTGTATCCCCCTTCAAATCGTGGGATATTGTTCATGTCTAAATGTTTGCGCTGACTATCTTTTAAATGCCTTGTGGGGATCCTAACTGCCTCTTTTATGTCAAACATACTTTAGGTTGTGAGTAGGGGTTCATCATGATCATATCTTTCATTACGCCTGTGATGTCTACGTTGTTCCCTATTCTCCCTACGTCCTTGCCCTTGTCCTCTCTCTCGACTTTCCCGTCGAGGTTTCTCGTTTTGTCTACCTTTATCCTCTCCATTGTGTTCATGATGGCTACGCCCAGATGTGGAAGGAGAGGGTGAGTGATGTGAAGAAGGGGAAGAAGAAGGGGAACCATCATCATGATGATGGTTCCTATCTTCTCTTCTGCAGCTCCGGCCCTGATCGTGATGATGATCTAAGTGCCCATCCTTAGCATGAGTGGTTGTTCCCTCTGTGAACAGTTGGTGTTCATGGGCATTAGAACCATGGTTATGTATCGTTGATCATAGGTTCTGATACCCTACCTCCTCACCATCGTTAGGAGGGGGAACATCATTTGCTAAAGAAGCTATTATAAGGGGTTCCTCATCTCCTATTTTTCTAAGGACGTGTGGACCCTTGCCCTTCAATAGTGTATGTTGACTCTCCTGCCTAGTGTCCCTCATACATTGTGCTTCTGTGGGATGATAATCCCTCATATCAAAGTCTTCCACAACGTATTCAGCATATAATTCGGTCATGCCTATCTATGCCAAGACACGGAAAAGCATGTGAGAGACTGATCGATCTGGGGGTAACACGATGTTACCTTGCAAGTCTCTCCATTGCAGCTGTTCATCTTGATGGAGGATAAAGGTAAAGTTTGGAATATACTCATCAGGATGAGTATAAACTATCTTGTATTGTTTAGAACTTGTCTGATTTCGGCTATGTGTTTTATGTTGCCGACTATCTTGTGTATGGTCCATAGGTGGTGAGTTGCTCTTATGAGAATAAGACATTATTATCAGTATGCTAATTTTACCATTATAAAATTTTTTATCTTGATTAACCTGAAGGTTTGTTTAGGCTCCCAATGGTGTGAGTGATATCCTTTATGTTCTATTCGGTGCACAAACACTTAGTTCCTAGCAATGGTACCAATGATGAGTGGCGAGGTACCCCTACACTCAACCATACGAAATGAGAGTAGCACGTGCAATCCAGTCAAACTCTACAGACTAAGTGCCTACATGCCCCATGGAACACTTGGGGTTGATCATTCATTGTCTTCCTAGACTTACCTGTGGTTGTCACGGTGTATGGTTAAGTAAGTCCAAGGTATATGATTTTTATGGTCTTTTATGTTTTTCTTCTATGTTATCGAGGTGAAGGATTGAGAAACTAACTAACTCTAACAAATGACCAAGTCTAAATTACCTAGCATCAGCATCCGTTCCCACTTACTGTACACACCCTGAACTGATGCAACCATGGCTATGAAATGCTAATCGTTGCTGGGATCACCACGCATGACGCACGTGCTCAAAGCGGTTGTACTGAGGCACTTAACTAGGAGGAAAAGGTTGAGAGAATCTATCTAGCCTAAGTGTGATGAGCAACCGATTCCTTGACTAACCATACACATCTGGGACTACCACTGGGATTACCAAGCGTAGATCTTGAATACGCCATTGGGTTACCAAGTAGTCACACTAGATGCTCGTAATCAAGTAGTACTCATATCGTATGTGATGAGTAGCTGATTCCTTGACTATCTATACACATCCTTAGATGCTTGTAATCAAGTTGTACTCATTCTGCCTTCTAGGAGTTTAAGGGTAAGAGAGAAAGCAATAAATAAAATCCTATTCCATGCACTGCAAGGTTTATCCAGGAAGTTCATCTTTATTGTCGTACACAACTTGTGTTTAGGTACAATGTTGCTCGAATAAAGATCCGTTCACTTTAGGACTCCTACTACGGGCACATGGAAAATAATCTATCTCTGGAGTGATCAAACTGCCAGAGTTTTCCTACTTCTAACTCAAGATGAAGAAACAAGGGAGAGCCGCCTCTTATTTATAGATATGACGGCGGACCATGATATCGTGTACGCAACATCACAGGGGACGACGCGATATCGTAGCTCATGCGAATCATGTCTCATCAGCCATCCAGTAATGCCTTCATCTTCGCCTCCTTGCTCTAAGAATCATTTATAGTTCATGTAGCATCGTCAATGTGGGCTAGAATGTGGATATCCCATGAACAGGACATTACTAGAAATAGCTCCTTAATGTTGACAAACTAGGCAGTGAATTGTTTGTGTTCAACATTGAACACCTTAACTACATTTGAAAACTATTGGTAATCATTCATTCTTTTGGCTAGGTTCTTGGCAGTGAATCTCTGATTAGTGTATTTGCCCTTGAGAACCTCAAGTTCAACATTTTCCACTACAAACTTTTTCTTGGTGTCCTTGTGGTACTTGAACTTGGCCTTGTACAACAATTACAAGTTGGCCACTTGCTTCTTCAATTCTAACTATAGTCGTCCAGTAGTCACCATAGCCAAATTCACATACTAAAGATTGGCAAGCTCCATGTATTCTGTCATTTCCTCTATCTACATCTCCTTTAGTCAAATTTCTGCTTTGTTCTATTGATCAATTCCATCAATGATGGTTTGCCATAATTTGCATCCATGTTGGAGGATCTCATTCACCTTTGTGATTGCCATTTGAATATGTTTCTCATTTACTTCTTTCTATAGACCTAGTCTTTGTAGTAATCCTTGACTCTCTCAAATTTGAGAGCCTCTAATTTTCAGGTAGCTACCTCTATTGTAGTCTTTTGACCAAGGGCATAAACCTCCTTCATGAAGAGGTTTTTTTTCTTAGTTGTTAATCAACTTAGCTCTATGTTTGCTCTAGCTAGTTGCTCTTGCTATTGATGGATAAAGTTGGTTAACTATTATTTATGTTCATCAACATTTTGCAAGCAATGGTTTTTTGCGGTCAATTGCACATTCTCCTAGTGGGTTAGATCCAAGGCCTTCTGAATTTTGTGTTGGGTGGTCTCTACAAAGGATTAGAAGAACACCACCATCTCCATCACACCCTCAACCCCTTTCAATCTAGTCTAAAGCTTTTCAAGAGATTCATCTCTTGTCAATGTTGAGTTGAAAAATGTAGGTTCAGCAATTTAGGCTCTTAATTTAGCAACTTTAGCAGCCAAGAGTTAGTTCAGCTCCTTGGCCATTTCAAGTTACCCTTCCAAGATAATTTTTTTCCATGCCTTTAGCAGCTTCGACTAGGTTACAGTAATACTATCTAGATGATCAAAGACATCCAGAAGTGGTTGCTTGATTCTTGCCAATCAATCTAGTAGTTTTTCATGTTGTGCTACACTTAATTTGCCACTTATGATCTCTACTTACGTTTGCACATTTTTAACTGTAGTGGCGTCTGGTACAGATGTCGCAAGTGCATTAAGGGTTTTGAAAATTCTATTAGCAACCACCTCTACTGTTGTCTCCTACCTTTGGTGTTGCATCACCAATACTATTGCCTCCTCACCTTCCTCCAAGCACATCGAGACGGTTGTGGCATTCCCAGAAATCTCTAGAAGTGGCTACTATTTTGTAAGAGATACTATTACCTCTCTAGCACTAGGATTCAACCTTGCAGACACTTACATTCATTGGGTAGAGAAAATGGATCCACCTCCTTCCATCAGGCTGATTGTTTAGACCATCTCATCTAGGTGACTCATTGCTAGCTGGTACATAGATGGGTCTCCACCACTCGTGCTTGGCCATTCTTGGTACTTGCACAATTGTTGGGATGTTGTAGAAATGTCTAGCATAATTTTTTAAGTGGTAGGTGGAGGTGGTGGTTATTTCTCCTCTTCTTGAATACTTGTTGTAGGTGTCTTATCCTTCATCATCTCTATCCAATTAGTGGCTAGAGCACATCTAACAACATCATTTGTATAGCAGACTATCCCTCCACTTCGACAAAGTTTTTTGATAAGGCATGGCAAAGGGAGTGTCTTCCTTCCACATTAATTTTCCTTAAATTTCTTTTCTATATTTAGATAGATCAACTATGGAAGGTTGATGGGGAATCTCCCACTCAAAGCACTAAACACATGGGCAGAAAAGGCAGTGAACTTGTTGGGACTTACCATGGGATTTAGGTGAAAATCTGTAATCTTATAATGAATTCTTTCTACCAATGTGAGTGCATCCTACTCTTGGCGGTTGACATCATAGCATTGCTACACCAACTTCTTTTTGATGTTGGGGTCCACCTACATTAGAATCTTGATGAGACTCATCCTAGTTTCTGGCAACCCAAGTGCTTTAGCAATGGCTGATACCAGGTAGGAAATTGAGATGTCCTTAATTTTGACTATTGAACCAACCTACCTACTATTTCAAAATAAGAATATCTCTTCCATGTACCACTCCTCGCTAGAAGTGATAATTGGTCACATGGGAGAGGTCTTTAGTTGGTCCTATACTTCCTTAGGTGTGTGCTCCAGGAAAGAGCCAAAGTTTAACTCATAGAGCACTATTTTTTGGACCTCCCTTGATATGATTTGATTAAGTTAGGCTTCCATCAAGGTCATATCAAGGTTTTCTTGCTAAGCTAGTGCCTCATCTAGGTGGAAATGTTCTATTGTTACTACTGGTTCTAGAATCTGACGAATAGATTCCACTTCAGCTTCTTCTCGAAGAGGACCTATGGCATGGGTTGTAATTGGTTTTTCTTGGGCTTGTTCTTGGCCCCTTCCTATTCTTGGCCATTTATTCCTTTGTTAAGATGGTCCTCCTTCCTGTGTGTGTTTGCCTTTTGGTGCCATCTATGATCACAACACATCCATGGATTAGTAGATATAATGTGTAACTTTGAATTTTTTTTGAATACCTTATCTCATTAATTAGTTACACTTGGGTAAGGTTGGACCATGGTACATTGATTATTTTATTAATTAATTTTTTTATAAGTATCACCAGAGCTCATTAGAATTTAAATTTTGTAATTTGGTGTTTAAATGTTGATTTCTTAGTTAAACCTTTGTGGAAGTTAGAAAAATGATGAAAAAATTTATATCAAAAATGGCACATTTGTCTCCCCCACAACTAAGAGCTTACCTTTAGTAGCTACAAGGTCAAAGAATGGAGTGATTTGGATAAACAATTATGAAGTTATGGGCTCTAGAAGGTTCTGTGCTATGAAAATTTGAAAAATTCCCTTGGTGTTTATGAGAAAATGTGAAAATTTCTAAGGGAGGTCATGCATATTGATACTATTTTTGGACTACATCAATGGGGTCATGTATATGGGGCCTCATATATGCATGGGCTCCATTGACATGGCCTTGTTTATGGGGTTTGTAAACAAAATTTTAATCTTAAATATGTCAAAAATTACAAGGAATTTTTGAATGAACTTGGGATCCATAGAGTTCCTAAAAAGCCAAGAATATGATTAAATCATTAAAGAGGGTCTTTAAAAGCTCAAAAATTCAAAAATTTGATGGAGAATGTGTGAATTAAAGAAAATTCTTTGAGAAGCACATGGTCAAATGCAGAAGATGGGTGTACAAAAGATTCTAATTGCAAGAATACCTAAGGATACAATGCTTAACAAAAACAACCAAGAGATATGCAAGTGGATCCTTTCCATAGCAGGCACATGCCTTGTTTGCCCTTACATAACCTCAACCTAAGGAGTTCATGGGTCCCATAGGTGATTAATGGTTGATGTAAGTTAAAGACCAAAACCCAGAAGATTCTACCAAAGAATCCAAGTATGTTAGACAAAGACACCAAATCAAAAACATGGACATTTGTAGTAAGATGAGTTATGGGCAGCATGGACAGATGATGGAGAAGGTTGAATGAAATTCTGAATTAAGGTCATAAGAAGCCCCTTGTGGATTTTTTGTTTAAATGACCTGAGAAGGTCGATCCTTAGTCCAGACCAAAACCAATCACTTTTAGTGACTTTGCATTAATACTTCAAGACCAATCCAACCCCTCGAGACATAAGAGTGCTCCCATAGAACAACCACCACTTGATAAAGAGAAGAAAAGAGAAGCAGAAAATGAGAGAGGGCCTTAGTTAGAGGGGACCTTTAAGCATGGGTAACATTTCTTTCTAATTCCATAACTAGTGCTTGTAGCCTATTTATTTGTCTAAGGGGTGTGCTTTGAATTCCCATCATGTCTTTTTTCTTCTTTTTTTCTTTTTGGATGGGAACCACACCATGCAAAGACTTATTCAACTTTCTATTATTGGTCAACATGGAATGGTAAGAAGTCTATGAAAACACACATGCACTCAAGCAAGTAGAAGAGTACAAAGAGTATTGAGTCCCCTTGAAGTCACACCATGTGCAAACTTTTGAATCCTTTCCAATTATGGGAACTACCAAGATCATAAATTCATTAAAATTTTATTTAATGAAAGGGACCTCATACTTCCAAAACATGAAAACCATAGAGTTTATGGATGGGTAGATGTCGTGGATGCATTTCCTATTCCATGAAAAAGAAACTGTCTTAGCCATCGATACAAAAATTCAGAAATAGAAATCAAACATTAGCAAACAAAATATTAAGTGCAAACCACCATTAGCAATAGCTACAACACCATTGTGTCTTGTTGGCACAAAGTATGTTTATTAACAAAAATTAGAAAATCACACTAAAATAAAGTAAAATATATAAGAAAGTGTAAAATATTTAAGAAAAATTGAAATTTACTAATGATGGTGTAAAACAAAAAATGGTGTAAAATACGAAAAATTTTCAAAATAAAAAATGTGTAAAATAAAAAATAGAAAAAATGAGGAGCCATGTATATGATTAGCATGGATGGCCATCTCCCCCATGACTGAGTTAGAAGGAGGAGATCCAAAAAGTTAAGCACGATTGTCCATCCATTAAGGTATTTGTTGCACTGACTTGCTTTGGGTCATGGAAGGGATTTATATGTTGAATGTTAAACAACTGCTTTCTGTTTGGGCTTTCAAGTTTGCATATGGTCATGGCCCTAGAAGGAAAGGTTTCATCAATTATATAAGGTCCCACCCATAATGTTTGGAATTTGGTTCTTTGGGGTACATGTATGGGATCTTAATAGAGAACCTTATCTCCCAATTGAAATTTCTCTTTCCATATTCTAAGGATATGTCGTTGCTTGTTGAATGCCTTGTGCACTTCATTCAAAGACCTAGCCACCAATCATTTTTTGTCTAGTACATTTAGGTTGATCAATCTTTCTTTTTGTGCTAGACTTAGGTTAAGATCTAGGTCAGAGACTATTAAGAGAGTATAGAGCTCAGATTGAATTAGGAGTGTTGGAAGTTTTTCATACACCAACTTGTAGGGAAAGTAGCCAATAGGGAGTTTCCATGTTGAGTGGTAGGCCCAAAGGGCATTGTTGAGTTTTGTGCTCCAATCTCTTCTATATTTGCTAAAAGTTCTTGTTAGAATCTTTGTGATCATCTTGTTAGTCACCTTTGCTTGACCATTGGCTTGAGGATGATAGGGTGTTATTAATTTATGTTTAACCCCCAAGCAGTGCATGAGTTTTCAAAAAGTAGCACTTGTAAAATGGGTACTGTTGTTAGAAATTAGTGCACATGGCACTCCAAACTTGTTCACAGCATTTTTTTGTACAAATTGAGTAGCATTGGATGATGTATAGTCAGTGAAAACTACTACTTCTATCCATTTGGTATAGTAGTCAATGGTGACAATTATATATGCCTTCTCATTAGACATGGGTGTGATGGGACCCATGAAATCTATGCCCCATATGTCCAAGGGTCCCAATGATTGAATCCACTATTGAGAACCCTCCATTCATGTGATCATCCCATCATCTCATTGACAACCTTCACAAGTTTAGATAAATTGGTGGGCATAACTAAAGATTATGGGCCAATAGTATCTTGCCATCATGATTTTTATGGTCATACATATTTTAACATAGTGGCCTCCATAAGGGCCTTCATAAGCATCTTGGAGTACATGCAATTGATTTGCATTAGGTACACACCAATGAACTAGGCCATCGGCACATACCTTGTAAAGTTGTCTATTGATTTCCATGAAGTGCTTAGCCCAATGATGGAATTTTTTTTTTCTTCTTATAGTCCAGATCTTGTGGCATCTCTTGAGTGAGAAGATAAGTGAGGATTCCATCATACTATTTTGGTTCTGTAGGCATTTGTGTAGCAAAAAAGAGAAGTTCATCAAGAAATTGGCCAGAGAGTAGGCTTCCTTCTCTTTGTTGTCCCATCGCAACGAAGGCGAGTGATTGGTGATCACATTCTCAATCCCCTTTTGATATACCATTGTAATATCAAAGTCCTGTAAGATCACTAGCCATTTTATGACATAGGGATCATCATTGGCTTGTTCATGAGGAAGAAAATGACACTGTGATCAGTGTGCACAAACACTTTATATCTAAGCACATAGTGCTTGAACTTTTCTAGAGCATACACAACTATCATCAGTCCTATTTCTATGGTGGTGTAATTCAGTTGTGCATCCACAATGCTTCGAGTAGCATAGTGAATGTAAAATGGATGTTTCTTATTGTCCAACTGTGTAAGCATGGCTCAAAATACATAATTAGATGCATCTGTCATTATATGGAATGGTCTAGACTAGTTAGGTAATTGTAGAATTGGAGCCTCTACAAGCTTTTTCTTGAGGCTTTGGAATGCATTTTCACATTCCTTGGTCTAGATGAAGGAAGCATCTTTCTTTGTTAGCTTAAGCAACAATTTTTTGATCTTAGAGAAATTCTCTATGAATCGCTGATAGTAACTAGTGTATCCAAGGAATGATCGAACATCTTTTAAAATTTCTAGTTGGTGAGTGATTTCTTAGATGATACTTATTTTTTTGGAGTATACATCAATCCCTTCCTACAAAATTTTGTGCCCTAATACAATGCCTTCTTGGACCATGAGATGGATCTTTTGCTAATTGAGTCATAGGTTTGTTTCCACACATCTTTAAAGTACTTGCTCAAGGTAGTCCAAGGCTTGATTGAATGTAGTGCCATAAGTGGAGAATTCATCTATGGAGACTTCTACTTTACTACCTATTTGCTATTGAAATATGCTTAATACCAAACTTTGGAAGGTGGTAGGAGCATTGCATAGACCAAAAGACATCTTACAATATGCAAAGGTTCTCTAGGGACTTGTGAATGTTGTTTTGGCCTAGTCTTCTAGCATAATCTAGATATGGTTATAGCCATGACAACCATCTAGAAAATTATGATAGTAATGCCCTGATGTGGTGTTCAACACTTGATCAATGAATGGCAATGAAAAATAATCTTTGAATGTTGCCATGTTTAATAACTTGAAGTCAATACAAACCCACCATTTACCATCTCTCTTTGATACTATCATGAGTGGGTTGACCCACTCGCTATTTGCAATGGGGTAGATGAACCCTGCCTTGAGGAGCTGCTCAATCTTCTCTTTGATGATTTTCTTCAATTTTGGGTTTAACTACTATTATGGTTGCCTCTATGGATTCATAGATGGATTAGTGTAAATGCAGTGTTGGCATATCCATGGATCAATTCTAGTGAGTTCAAGATATGACCAAGCAAAGGTTGTTGACCATCTATTGACCACTTTTAACAATTTTTCTTTCTACTCAGGAGTAAGTTTGACATTAAGTATGATCAGCTTGCCATTTTTCAAAAATGCATATTCAAGTTGGGAGGTAGAGTTTTCAACTCTAGTGAGCATAAAAATATGGATTTTGGATGGCATTTAGTTTGAAGGGGACCCGATGGAATGGTTTGTAGAGGATGAGGTAGGAGAAAGATGACGAGCAACTTGAGTATGTGAGGGCTTAGTAGGACTATTGGTTTGGAAGAATGGTCTTTTATGAGCATGAGGTTTTGAACCCCTTAGTTGATAAATAAATTGTAGATTAATGGCCTTGGTAGTGTTGTGTTATTGTGTTTGGGCTAGAAGTTCATGTTGCATCGATGGAGCATGAGGTAGCTATGTTAAGGGTGGAGGAATAGGTGTAGGAATAGGAGTAAAATAAGGATAAAATGTGCCATCCCTCCTGGATTTTGGAGAATGAGATCTGTAGTATTTGAGAGGGTAGTAGTGATGTTGGAAAATAGAAATGTGGCTAGAAAAGTCATGTGGAGACAGGGGTTGCTGAACATAATACCCATATGTAACTGGTTGCCTGTAAGGGTACTTCTGCCTTGGTGGTGACATCCCCCATGACTATGGTTGGTGCCACTATTGATATTGCTCATACGGTTGTAGTGGAATTCCACTTGGATAATATTGTTATTGCTAATGGAACTACTTAGGATTGCCTTGAGGATAAGGCAATCTTCTAGGTGTTTGCCTTTTTGCTAGTTGTGGATTCAGAGCATACATTCCAAACTCTTGTAAGTGTGACACGATGGAGAAAAATCCCTTAGGAGGTTCATATTGGCAGATGTCACACACACCATCATCCTTTGATTCAATTTTCACAACTTCATCTACTACAGCAATCTTGCCCTTACCCCTTTGGTAGGCATGCTCAGCTTCTTCTCACCTCTTGCAGTCACGATCACTACTTTGCTCTCTTGATTCTATGGTAATTTTTAGAGTAGTTTGGAATTTTTCATCTAATGAATCCCACATTTGATCTACCTTGGCTAAAATCTCAGACATAGATTTTTAAAGTAGCAAGATCTTTCTGTTCACCACTTCATGAAGAAGTGACTCTTTCTCACTATCACAAAATCAAATTTCCCTCTTTCTGATGGAAGGATCCCTATTGTATTCTTCAACACTTTTGCATTTCCTCAACTCTTCTTCTTATTTTGCTACCTACTCAACTAGCCTTTGGATCTGATGGGATCTAAGTTTTGATAGTCTTCCTTGGGCATAAACCCCAAGAGTTGTCCTCATTTTTGATCTAAGTCCATCGATAATATGGCAAAGTTGTTCCCATTAAGAATAGCCATGGCTAGGGAATCAGTGTATGAAAAAATAGTATCTACCCATGGTGGCATCCAAGGGTTCATGATTTCCTTACTTTCATCCTTGGATCTACCTTTTTAGATTAGACACTTTGGAGTATGTCTGATACTTATCATTAAATAACTCTAGCATTGTACTTCACCTATGGATGGATTTTGACTCCAAGGATTGCTACCAGCCTTCTACTTCCTTAATGAGTGTCCTAGAAAATAGCTTTAATTTTTCCAATCATTTTCAATATTTTTTAAGGCATAAGCTTGAAGATATGTTTGTATATCAAAGTTATATCCCCTCTCAAATTTGGGAATATTTTTCATATCAAGTCATCTAATATGACTATCTTTCACATGCCTAGTTGGAATTTTTATGGCCTATGCAATATTTAGTATGCTTCAAGTTGCTAGAAAAGGCCCATCATCATCATTATTTCAATAACATCGATGATGTCCTTTGCTACCCCTTTGTTCATGGTGGACTCAATGATCATTACTGTTGTCCTGATATTCCCCTTTAGCACGATTATTCTTTTTATGGTGTTTGTCATAACTAGAAGAGGAAGAAGAAAAATATGCTAATGAAGAGGATGAATAGGAAGGAGGACTACCACCACCATGGTGTCTACCAACTCCTCTATGGTTGTCATGACCATGTTCATCAATTTTCCTATCATCTTGACGCTTGTCCAAGCCCTTGCCTTGACTTCCATTTTTACTTGACCTAAATTGTTAATTGTGAACTATAGATTCAGGGCTACACTCCCATCACCAATAACAAGGGTTGGAGAATCTTCATGTTGAGAACCCCAAGAGGGACGTTCCTTATTTTCATTTTGGTGAAGCAGGAATAAGGGATTAGTGAACTATTTCCCCTTCATAAACTCATGGTACTTCTCCTAGTGTCGATCTCTCCTACATTGTGTTTTAGTGGGATGGTAATCTTCATAGTCATAATCATGCACAATGTACTCCTCTTGAAGATCCTAGATGCCCAACCTCCTAAGAGTTTGAAGTAGCATCTTCGGCATAGATCAATTGGAAGGCATGACAATGTTACCTTCCATATCTCACCATTGTAGTTATTCATCCTAATGCAGGATGAAGGTGAAGTTAGGCACATACTCATCTAGATGAGTATACATCATCTTAATTCATGAGGGACTAGTGGTTTAGTATCATTGCACTTCTAAGAAGAAAACATTTTGCAATACAAATAAGATATCAATGTGCTTATATGATTATATTTATTGCAAGAATGATTTTGACCTTAGGGTTTGTCCAATGATGTTAATGATGTTTACTAAACCTAGATAGCACACGTTTCAACAAAAAGAGTCCCCAATAATGGTGCTAATGATGAGTGGCAAGGTACCCCTACATGCAACCATACAAATCACTAAGCATTCACATGTAATCTAGTTTAATTCCATGGACTCTATGTCTTCTAGTACACTAGCCTCTAGGAAGTGAACTTTGCCTTAATATTCATTCGTTGTCTTCCCAATTATACTTGTGATGCATAAAGGTATGGTTAAGTGTAATTGAGGCATATGATTTTTATTATTTTATGTTTTATGCTCCTGGTATTTTAAAATACATAAATGAAGTAATTTAATAGCTAATTTAACTAACTAATTACTTAATCTCTAACTAATCCTAACATAAGCATCTAGTTCCACTTTCCATACACATTTTGAACCCACGTATCCACTACTAGGATTACCAAGCACTATGCTACTGGGCGAACTAAGCAATGACACTACTAGGATTACCAAGAGAATATGTGCTTATGCTCAAAGTAGTCATACTTATGTGTTTAATCTATTTAGCTTAATTAACTAATCAATCAAGGTCTAATTTATTTTAATTAATTTCATAATTAATAAAAACAGTAAATGCATACATAAATCATTAATCTATTCCAATTATTGCTAGGTTTGATCAAAAGGATCATCTTTATTGTAGTTCACATTGGTGTGTTTAGGTACAACAATGCTTGAATAAAGATCTGTATAATTTTTTTACTCCTATTGTAGGCACTCAAAGAAATATTCTAACTCTCAAATGACAAAAATATAAGAGCTTTGCTACAATTATGACCTAACTCCCCATCAACATGGCTGGTGAGTGTATTTATAGACTTTATTATGGAGCTACATTGATGGAGCCCCATAGACAGAGCAAATGCTACATTGATGTAGCCCTGTTGACGAGGCAACACCACATAGACAAGGTCATGTTGATGGGGGCCCATCAACAAGGTCATGTTAATGGGGGCTCGTCGATGCAACACTTTGATGCTTCATCATGCACTATTTTGCATAGTCACTATTTAATGTTTAAGATTTATGCCTTTAGTTAATGCAAGTCAAAAAAAAGTTTAATGCATGTTTTTCTAAAGTTATTCTCCTCACATCCTAGTGCTTATATTATGATCCATTATCATACAACATACAAAAAACCTTCCCCTTTAAATAGTAGTTTTTTGTGCAATAGCCTCTTAAAACGAGTTCTTTGTGATGTGGGTTTCTTGACCCAAATATGTGCATTAACAACATGCATTAGAGAAATACAGTGTACTATCTCTCCTATTTAAATGTTCATATATTTTAGTATACAATTTTTATAATTATAATATTTTATTATTTATTTACAAAATTAGGTACATGACTCAATTATTTGAAATTTGCATATGATTTCTAGTTTAAAAAAATATATATATAAGAGTTTTTTTTTCCAATTTCTAAAGGTTCATCCTTTATAAAATTGAGCCTGGTTACATATCACATCCCTCTTTTGGCTTTTCCTTGTATACTGTAGGATCTCTACATTAAAATGTTGGAGGAGTTAGATCACCTATAGTAATTAAGGTTATTTTCTTTCCTATGCATGATGCATATAATGTTTTATAGCAAAGGTCTAAAGATATGGATTGATCATATGGTTTAATTAAATATTTAAAATTATCTTGAAATCTAGAAATGCTAGAAAATTTTCAAAATATAAATGTTTCATATTTAATGAAATAATCTTTAAAGGATAGGTCTTACTATATTCTTATTATCATAACAAATGAATAAGACTTATTACAACCTCATTACTAATATTGAATTATCCTAAGTAACCTAAAATGAGTCCTTAATGGGCAAGTCTTGGTAATTGCCTCACTACTAACATCCTTAGTAGGAAACATAACACACACATTGAAATGATAGGTCTTGTCTATGCCTCATTGCATAGCATTAGACTCAATTATTGAGTGATCTTGATTGAGTCATCAGTTACATAAGAGCTTATGAATCAAAATCAAAATTTGGAAATTCATCCTAACTCCTCTTCTTATAGGTTGAGTCTTACTAACGAACACAGAAGGACATCTCAAAGATCTATAGTTTCTACTATGAATTGAGAAAAACACAAAACAAATAAAATGTTTTATCTTATTTTCTTTCATGTTTTCATTTCTAATTTTTTAAAAATAACTAAAATTCCACAAAATTCTTACAAAATTTGATCATATAGTAAGTAATAATAGAAATTAATTATAAAACACTTGAGAATGATGTTTAGTAGAATTTTCATATATCCTAGAAAAATTACTAAAAAGATAGGAAATAAATTGGATAAAATTTTAATATAGTGTTTATACAAAGCAATTCCAAAATAACAAAAATCTAGTAGAATATCACATTAATAATAAAAATAGTCAAACAATAGGGTAGCATCATGGTAAGAAAAATTAGATAATCCTTCTTACAAAATTTTTGTAGCTGTTCGAAATCTATTTCTTCATTTTCTTTCTCTTCATTGAAACTTGTACAAACCTCTTTCTTTCACTTCCAACCCACTAACTTGAACTATCTTATGAACAAAAATGAAACATAAAGGAAGGGTAGGGGCCTCTATATACAATGGGAGGAAAGGTAAAATTTATTAGATTACTTGTAAATATGCATGTTTTGGTACTTTAATTTTGCATAAAACAAATGTTGTAGCTCCAATTTTGGTGAACTAACCTAAGCACTGGTAGGTACAATATCAACTAAAGGCACTTTTTAAAGAAAGCTATTTTGAGGAACATTTAGTTTTAATTAAAAATAAACAAAAAATTCTACCTTTGTGATAAATCATTAAACATGAAAGTGGTATGACCTAGGTAGGGATTGGGTTCTAAATGATCCATAAATATAATGTTAAATAATCATATGGCATAATACAAAAAAAAAAAGCATAATCAAATATTCATAAAGACATAACAACCAAGAGAAGAAAAACTTCCATAGTAATTAGATTTCAACATTCAAACTTTAAAGATATACAAGATTTATAGCTAGGCATTAATAATAGTAAGACTTTCACTTCAGCTTGATAGTGGTATATTCAATTGTGAAAATGTAAGTCATGATCATTGTATTGATTGTGATAAAATTAAGAGTAATGATGTATATGATGGAAGAAATATGAATTTTGATGTTATTGTTAGTGAGAGTAAGTCTAATAATGGTAATGTCTTTGATAATGATGGTTATTAGGATAGTCATTATATGAAGATCATTATTGATGCTTGTAAAGACATTGATAGTGATATGATTTTTCAAAATATGGAAATATTTGTTATTGATAATAGTAACAAACAATTTATAGAAAGTGATTATAAATTTGATTATATTGGCTATGAAGTAGATAAGTAGCATGAAAGAAATTCAAGTCATTATGATACTCATGGTGAAGGAAAGCTGAGTGAGAAACTTTCGAACACCAACAAGAAGAAGGTGAAGAAGAGAAAAAATAATGAAACAAAGGATGTTGAGTGAAGAAAATATAATCCTTTTATATTCTCTTATTCTTCATTTTTTACAAGTTTTAGCCATTATGGGGATGCATTTGAGGCATTCCAAGAAGATGTTCTCAAATGAAAGTGTGGTGGAGCCTTTAAAGGAAAGGACCAAGTCCATTCTTCTCTACTATAATTTCTCCAAAGTAGCATGAGCAGAAAATGT
Source organism: Gnetum montanum (assembly GCA_015680685.1). Lineage (NCBI taxonomy): Eukaryota > Viridiplantae > Streptophyta > Gnetopsida > Gnetales > Gnetaceae > Gnetum > Gnetum montanum. Next base: position 24,779 of record MNCI01000323.1, on the reverse strand, counting down.
GCTAAAGTATGTATGTGTATGTGTTTGTGTTATACATAAGTTATAGGATGTTTGTGTATCCTGTGATGTATGTTGGATGGTGGAGATAAAGTATTGTAAGCTCTAGCTATTCTATGTGGGTTGTGATTTTTGTTTTTATGTGTTTATGACCTATGTGATGGATAACTTACTATCCCAAGTGCAAGGGCATCGTGTGTGAAAGTCAAGAGTCCTTTTAAGGGAAATGGTGCTAGTAAGAACATCACTTAGACCAATGTATTATTCCTCCAATGATTGTATCTTTTCCTTGAGTTTTGACATATATTGGATGTGTTTAAACATGTTTTAACAAGTTTAGGGTGTTGTAGGATCAATGGGAACTTTTCTTTTTTTTTTTGAAATTTTCAAATGTCCAAGACATTAGGAACGACATCCTTTTTGATGGACTTGGTAGGATAGATGTCTAGTCTCTACAATAAATGTCTACTCTACAATTTCTAATTTGAAGAATGATTTCTTATGCACCTAAAAGATGTCTACTTTGGACCACTTTGCACTTGAGAAAGACATATTTTTCTCATCAAATATGTCTTATCTAATGATGAGATGTTTTTGTTGGTAGATTCCTATGAATATCATTTGACTTTGGAGTGCCTAGGGAAGATGAATGATCACTAAAAAGAGTATAAATAGGAATCCAAGTTTTAAGAGTGATCAAAGGGAGATTCTAAGGTAAGTAGAGAGCATAAAATAAGGACAATTGATTCAACTTGTGTGAGAGGTAAGAGTGAGAGTACTTGAAAGAGGTTGAGCGAATCTCTTATGAGTACAATCTTATCTTGAGCTTTGTGCTTTAATTATGAATAATTGAGGGATTGAAAAAAAACATGTGAAACCTCTAAGATTCTTGGAAGGTTTGAGTTGAGCTTAGCTCTTTATTATTGATGTAATTCTATATTTTAAGAGTGAATTAATAAATGAAATTTTTCTGCATTTCATTATGTTCTTATCTTCTAAGATAATTTTACTTGGAAAAATTATGGAATGGGCCCTTTTATGATTTGCTAAGGAATTTGCTTATGACATGTGAAACCAAGAGATTACCAAGATAACATAAATACCCTAGATATCAAAATGCAAGGACCCTCAACCTTTACCTCATGGATTCTAGAAGAAGACTCATCAAAGATTGTTCAAGTCTTGATCTCTTCTTTGGCTAAAACACCCCTACAAAAGACTTGGGTTCCTAATGTGTGACAGAAACCCCAATATCAGTGGTGTGATATGTAAAATCCCCAAATTTTCCTTAGCTACATGGATTCAATTAGGCATAACCTTAGCGGAGCCATATCCTCCACTACTCAATGAAGATTTTTTTTTGGAATGTAAGGAGTATTGCATACTCCTTACACAAGGTAACTATCTTGAACTGGTGGTTGTAAGAATCTATTAATATTCTCTATTTGTAGGCAACTAAAGTATTATCTTTATTTGACAATGGTTCAATGATTATGGCTTTGTTTTTTCCTTATAATTGGATGATCGAGTAGTCTATGGACCATTTGGAGGAAGGATGTCTAAGTTCATACCCTTGATTCACAAAAAAAATTTATTACAATACAAATTTAGAGAGATTTCTTATGGATTTTGATTAACATACATGACACTCCACAAGCTTAAGAGAGAGAGAAGATTTTTGACAAAGTTTTATAGTTTTTGATCATATCTTTGCTAGCTCTATACTTGTTACTTGGGATTGTAATTTAATTTATTTTCCTAGGAAAAGGGTGGATGATGTTTGGCAAGCAATAGTGCATGAACCTTTCCGAAAGGCTCCAGTAGAACTTGGGCTTGTAAACATTCCAATTTAAGGTTTTAAATTTATTTGATATAACCTTAGAGCTGAGTTAGCTACTATTGCAGAATGGCTTTAATGTTTTACCATGGCCATGGAAACAAATCTCCAATGAGCTACATTAGATCATTGGCCATTGGTCCTCAACATAATATATAGGAAGCTATCTCCAATCTTTTGTTGGTAGATAGTATGGTATGAGGAGGAATACATCAGAGACATTATATTCCAAGCTTTAAAACTATCATTCTTAGGAATGTTCCAATTCCAAATTGAACAAAAACTTAAGATTTTTAGGAAAGGTATTCTTAGATGAAGGAAAAGGCATCCGCTAAATTGGAAGTAATAACATTTAACTTTGCTTGATGAGTTTAGAAAGATTCAACAAGAGATAATGGGTGGGGCCACTAATAGACAATAAGAGAAATGAAACCTATTGTACTAGTATTATGCAACTTTAGAGTAGGAGGCAAGATATTGAATGAAACACTCAAAAGCTAAAGGGATTATAGAAGAAGACATTAATTCACATTTTCTTATGTTTACCCCTAGAAGAAATATGCCTAGGCAAGAATCCTCTAGTAGAATACTAAACAAGTTTTTATTTTAGATCTAAGGATCATTTAGCAAATAAATTTAGATTTCTATATTGACCTTCTAAGTAAATTCCTTAATACCTTTACTATAGCTCATCATAAGGATTTAAGTAATTTGGCTTATAGGCTTTCATCTGCTAACATTCATATTCTTAATGTTCCTCCTAATGTAATAGAAATAAAAGCCATAGTAATGTCTATGGAATATAACAAAAGCCTAAGTGCAAATGAATTTCCAATAGAAATTTTTATGAAATTTTGGTGTATTTTAGGATATAATATTTGAAATTTTTTATATGAATTTTGATGCATAGATTGCATTTTTGGGTAAATTGAATACTACATAGATTACCTTGTCATAAAAAAAGAACAAGCTTTAGATATTCATGACTATAAAATAATCAATATATGCACAACAATTTACAAAATTATTTCAAAATTTATGGCTAATTGTATTGCAAAAGTCTCACCTTCCATTGTCTCCCGTGAACAGGATGGATTTGTTAAAAGGTAGAATATTTTAGATAAGATGTTAATAACCCACGGTATTTTGCATTTAGCCTCTTTAAAAAATGATAGATCTATTGCATTCAATCTAGATATTAATAAAGCTTATCATGATATTGATTAAAATTACATGGATGAGATCCTCAAAGATTTTCTTTCCTAATTATTGGTATCACAAATTGGCTCAATGCTATAAAAGCACATAACTTTCTCTTCTCTTAAATGATGAAAGGATTGGATATTTTCCAACAAAAAATGACCTATGTCAAGTGATGAGTGTCAAGTTACCTCCCATGCCCAACCATACAAATCACAAGCGTTCACGCATGATTTAATCAAATTCCATGGATGGGACTAGTTATGCATCTAGATTGTTAATCATTAATCGTAGTTTACTATCTTTCCACTTGGACTAATGGTAGCTTTGTCATGTATGGGTTAGTCCAGAATGAGGCATACGATTCTTGATGTTGTTTCAGCCTTATGCTACTCTTAACAATAATAGAGAAATCAATTACTTAATCTAATTAACAACATAAAGATAGTTTCTAAACTAGCCTATAGGCAATGAGTGTCTGTTCCTAGCTTATTGTACACATCTTGAACCCACATATCCACTATTGGGATTACCAAGCACTATGCTACTTGGCAAACCAAGTAATAACATTACTGGTATTACCAAGTGAATACATGTTTACACTCAAAACTAGTCACACTTATTCTGTGAATTTATTAATATGAATGGAAACATAAATATTAACTAAGTACATGAAATGTAAATTGCATGGAGAGTAAATTTAATCTAAGTAAAAGTGTTATAATGAATAAGAATCAATCTTGATCTTATTTCCTTTCATGGAATGTGTCTAGGTACATTGTCACTAAAATAAGATATCATACAACTGACTTAGATCCACACTACAGGCACTCATTGACTGTTCTCTAAGACTACAGAATAAAACTGCAAGAGTTCAGCTACTTTATTAACCAAATAATTTTATAAACATGGTGGGTGAGCATGTATTTATAGATTTTTTTGTGGGGTGGCATTGACAGGGCCTCATAAATGTAGTAAATACTACATTGATGTGACCCTGTCAATGGGGCAACATCACATAGATGGGGCCTTGTTGATAAGGGCCCGTCAACAAGGCTACATCAATGCAACACTGTGATACTTCATCATTATTCAAATAGATGTGATGACATGTGTTGAGGCATCTACATCTAGGCATCTATGTTGAGGCATTTTCCTTGACACGGTTGCATAAACGCAGGCAACTGATGCTTCATCATACCTCCATGACTAAGTAAAAACTTGTGTTTGAGTTAATAGGATAGGACCAAGATTTCTTTACAAAAAATTTGGAATGATGGGATTATTAACTAACGCTAACTACTAACTAACTCTAAGTGCCGCATTACAAAATTTTATTTAAGAGGATGCATACAAAATCATAGAGTGACAAAAAGACTAGGTAGACATTTAAGATTATAAATTTTTCATAGGTCTTCAAAAATTTGTTGAGGATGATTCTTCTTGTTTCTGCTAGTGGTGGCAGACTTCCAACCTTGATTGTTATGTTGATGCTTCTCTAGTTATGTAGAACATTCTTGAAGGATGGATTGAAATTTCTTCTTATCATCCCATGGATCTAGCAAACATGTGATGTTTGAGCTACTATCTTATATGTGCTATGATTTGTCCATGGGCATGTTCTTTGTTGTCCCCTTCTTGGCTTTGTTTTCATGCCTAGCAAAAGACCTTCTTCCTTAGTTGTTTCTTTTAGGATAACCTGTAGTCACCAAAGGATTAATATTAGTTTTGGTAAATTTTCCTTAATAATTAACCCCTTTCAAATCCCTTAGTTTATGTTTAAGAACAAGGTGATGACAACATACTATGCCTAAGGCTATGAGGTAACTAAAATCATCAAGCTATTTAGATTATTTTGATTAATTACTATTAGTTACCACAATGTTTGAAAATAGGATGTTAAAAAAATTTCCAAAATTTCAAAAAAAAATTAATTTCAAAGTAGACATCCCTAGCCCCCATGACTAATGAGCATAACTCTAGAAGTGCACAAGTTTTCAAAAAATTGAAACCAAAGGTCTAATTCAAAATATTACAAAGAAATATTAATGGATATGGACATAGAAAAGTAAGAAAAATTAATGAAACAAATGAGAAATAGTCCCAAAATTATGCATAAATTTAGAGAAATAATCACTAATGTTTTAGAAGATGTGAAGGTTAGTTCAAAGCCATGATTAACAAAATTTATGCAAGTGGGTCCTCCCCAAAGCAGGCTCCTACCATAATGTCCTTGCATAAGCATTTCTATAGATGTTTGTGGGCACTTGAGAAGTTAAATGTAGACCATGTCTTTCTTCCAAACAACACACAACTTCCATGGTTGGGATGTTACACTATACTACACAAAACCAAAAGGCTCATAATTGCATGCAATAGTGAGGTGAATAATGGGATGAGAAGGGCTTGTAGAGATTAGGATGTAAGGTACTTGACCATGTCCATAATAGGCTCTTGTGAAAAAAATTGATTAAAATGATTAGCATACCTATCTATCTAGGTGTAGACCAAGTCCATACCATGAACAGTGACTTGGCATTGATGTGTTCCTTCCTGGCGACCACAATGAGTCCACAACCACCTCAAAGAACAATCATCACTCTAGAAAGAGAAGAAAAGAGAAGGAAGGCATGGCCTTGGTTAGAGGGATGCCTTTAGGCATGGATAACATATCTTTCCAGCCCCATAACTAGTTCTTGTAGCCCATTATTATGTCTAAGGGGTGTGTTTTGAATTTCCATTATCCTATATATATATATATAACCACATGAAGGAAGTTAAGAAGAGAACCCAACAAATCCCCTTAAGGTCACACCCTTGCCATTCCCACTTGCTCGTTCCCTCTTTCTTCAAGGTACAATGATCATTGATGAATTTTAGTTTCATAAAAGAAGAACCAAATTGTTCCCATGAAAAAGACCTTTTATTCAAAGAACTGAAGGGATGGATGAGATGGTCTCATTGCTTTACACAATTAGTTATCCAATCATATTGATAGCATAGAACAGAAACCCAACACATAGTGTTGGCTTCTGCAACATGACTTGGCAATATTATTAACGGAAACATAAAAGACATTCATAAACATAAAGAAAATGACTTGGAAAAAGAGAATATTATAAAGAAAAAAAAAGAAAAATATTAAGAAATGAAAAACATATGAAGAATTAGAAAATTTTGGAAAAAATAGGAAAATGATAAAAAATTGTAAAAAAAAAAAAGGTGAAAAATACTTATTAATTCTTGAACTAAGATGGAGCATCTACTCCATGACTAATCTTATGGTTGCACATTCAAGAGATGGACTGCATAATCCCTTGGTTATACACCACCAATTTTCCATTTGTTACCATTACGTATTTAATTAATTATGTGGTAGCACATCTAACATTGGTGATAGTCTTGTTTGGACAATTGAGAGACGTATCTTCATCTAGACTTGAAGGTATTTCCATTTTGAAGGTCCATATTGTTTACTTCTTCTTCTGATTTTTTATTTAATTTCTAGGTCTCCATGTTTAATATCCTTTTCTAGTGTATAATCAAAGTGTAAGATATATGCATCTAAGTTCTCTATTTTGTCCATTTTCTTAAGTCTAGAACTAATAAGCGGATTGGTTACTTCCATGCATCTTTGAAATAATTTTATATTCTCATTTTCAAGCCACTAGGTGTCTTTTGGTTTAGTGGCTACTACATAGACTGGTTTTTTCTCACACACTTGCTCCTAAACTTTATGGTGGGTCAGTACAGGGGTTGTGTTAATATTTCAAACTTCCAACTAGCAACTTCACCCATTATCATGATTAGTTATGCATAGATTTTTCTTTTGTCCCCCCACAGTGCTAGATTCATCTTTTCTATCAGGTGTTGGAGTAACAATGGATGTTGGCCTTTGCGAAGGATTGGATGACATTGGTTGTGAAAGAAAGGGTGTTGCAATTGATTGGCATTGTGCTAGTTTGGATGAGTTAGTGGGTCCATGAGTGTTGTGCTTATGCATGGGAACCATCCTAAAGAAAGGATGTTTCCAAGGTTATGGTGGGGACCTATTGGCATTATAATTTCTATGTATGTTTGTAGCACAAGTGGCATTCTTTTGTTGATGTTGTGGTGCTACACCCTCCTATGTTGCTAGTCGTGACATGTGATGGAGGTGAGTATGAGAATATTAAGGATATGATGGAGGATGAGAGGCGTGAGGTGGTGATCCTTTAGAAGATGTTGCAAGTCGATGATATTTAGGAGTGGTAATAGTAATTTGAGGTAGAGGAATTAGAACTAGTCAGGAAAATAGGTTGTTAAACATAATATCCATACAGGTTTGGCTGGTAGTAAGGGTAGTGATGGTTTGATGATGGTCTCCCCCATGACTATGGGTTTTCCCACTATGGTTGTTAGTAGTTTTGAGGCTGATGAGAAGTCCGACTAGGATAGTACAATTGGTTGTATGACTATTTATGATTACCTTATGAGAAAGTTAATTTCCTAGGCATTTGCTTTTGTATGAACTTGGGATTCAATGCAAAAGTACAATACTCATGTAGATGTAACATGATTGGGCAATAGTGCTTTGGATGGTCATATAGGTAGATTTCACATCCATCATCTTCTTTAGTGGTTGAGTTTATAACCTCTTCTTCTATAGCCATTTTCCTTTTTTTCCAATTAATGTTCTTACCTGTCTTCTAGTTCCTTTTCCTCCTTTTTTTGTGATCACTTCATTTGTTTTTTGTTACTCTCTCCTCTATGATTTCTATGCAAGTTGTAACTTTCTCATCTATCCATTCTGACACCTTATCTATCCTTGCTTCAAGCTCATCAATAGACTTTTATATTGACAAGGTCTGTTGTGAAATCACCTCATCGAGAGCTACCTCTTTTTCCACATCATAAATATGGACCCTCTTCTTTTAAAAAGTTGGGTCCTAGTGATGTTTCTCAAAATTCTCTCATTTACATAGCTCACCTTCTTCTTTTTCCACATGCTTGATTAGCTTTTGGATCTAATGGGTTCTTAGTTCATATAATTGACCTTGAGTATACATCCCAACAATCTCTCTTGTTTGACTATGAAGCCCATCTATGATGTGGAAAAGTTACTCTCTTTGAGAGAAACCATGGCCTAGACATTTATTTAGTAGATAATAGTATCTATATAGGGCCATATCCAAGGGTTCATGTTGTTCTTGTTTCCATCCTTGGATTCATTTC
>MNCI01000317.1:677968-695487 GCA_015680685.1 Gnetum montanum | reverse complement strand
ACGCTGAAGAATGGTCTGGAGCTTCTCCTCCTCGGTCCAAGGGTCTTGTGCCGTCCATGCTGATGCTCTTATGTTTGATGGAGTCGGTACTTCCCATGGACAGGGTAGTTGCGGGAACATCTGATTAGCTTTGACGTACCACGCCGCAAACACCCGTCGTTCCTCTTCAAAGGCTCTGGCTTTGTCTTTGTATTCATGAAGTTCTGTTAGCCGGCGAGCCAAGTCGGTTGCCACATCTTTCTGCCCTTGGTAGCTCTCTTTTACCACCGTGAGTTCAGAATTTGCAACATCTAATTTTTCAGCCAACTTCTTTCGTTCTGCAAACTCTGTTTCATATTTGATGTAGGTAGAAGCTACCTGCNCTGGGATTGGATCACTTTCCTTCATAACAACTCAAGGTAATAAATATGTTATTTCTTAGATCTATTTTGTTCTAGATCTTTCAAAGAATTTATTAAGTGTGGGGCAATTATGTCGCAATGGGTATCATGTTGAATTTGAAAAAGATGTTTTTAAAATTTCTAAGCCTGATGATGATAAAGGTATTTCAATTATCCCTATAGGTAAGAATCAAATGTACAAGTCACAAATGCAAAAGGATGTTCATTGTCTCACTATCACTGAAGACATAGCATGGTTATGGCATGCTCAATTAGGACATGTTAACTTTGGCTCAATAGACCACATGCAAAAAGGAGAAATTGTAAGAGGTATGCCAAAATTTTATTTTCTAGATAATCATGATTATGGCATATGCCACCTAGGAAAATTTACAAGGTTACTATTTCCTAGAAAAGAACATAGATCTCAAAAAAATTTAGATCTAGTTCATATGGATTTATGCGGTTCCATGCAAGCATTGAACCTAGGTAAAAATCAATATATGTTAATCGTAGTGGATGATTTTTCAAGATTTTCTTGGGGGTATTTTATGAAATTAAAAGGTCAAACATTGGGATTTTTTCAAGAATTCAAGGTGGAAGTAGAAAATCAAAGTGGTAGTTCAATTAAGAAAATTTGGATAGATCATGGTGGTGAATTTTTATCAATTGAATTTGATGAATTTTGCAAGAAAATTGGGATTATTCATCAAACAACCACATCATTCACACCTTAACAAAATGGTATTATTGAGAGAAAGAATAGAACTATGGTTGAAATGGCAAGGTGTCTACTTCAAATGTTAGGTTTGGAGAATAAATTTTGGGCAAAACCTTGTGCAACATCAATATATATTTTAAATAGGGTGCCATCAAGATCAATTCAAAATAAAACTCCATATGAATTATGGAATGGATATCCACCTAATAGCTCTCATTTAAAAATTTTTGGCTCACCATGCTACATTCAAATTCCAATACAAAAAAGAGAAAAGATAGATAAATAGGGACAACCATGTATTTTTGTGGGATATTATGCAAATTCCAAAGTATACAGGTGCTATGATGTTACAAATAAAAATGTGGTTGATTCATGTGACATAAATTTCATGGAAGAAATGTTTCAACATTATAGTGGCATGGACATCCATGATGCTGTTTCTCCTCACTTTTCTATTGTTGCCAAAAATGTACCTATTTCTGCTACCAAAAATGTACTTGCTCCTACCAATTCGAGACATGGATCTATGGTAGAAATAAACCAATGATTACCATAGCATACACAACCATGGCATGGTCATACCTCTACATCAATGCCTTCTCAAATCATTTCATCTACAACACATTCTACCTCAACAATGTCCACCTCCCAGTAGATTCCAACCACCTCTTGGCTAGCTCAATATCATCCAACCTCCAACATGCTTGATACAAATTTTACAGAACACATGAGAAGAAGTCACTTTCATGGAGACACTGCTTCACCAACCTAGGATGTGGACTCTCTTGAAAATGCTCTTTTCACTATGATGGATGATGAATTTTTTGTGCTACTTACACCAATGGGGGGGAGTGATGATGGTTTAATGGAACCATCCATAGTCGTTGAAGCTACACAAGATAACCATTGGATTGATGCCATGGAGAAAGAGCTACATCAAATTAATAAAAACAACACTTGGAGCTTAGTTCCTCATTTGTCTAGTAAGCCTGTTATCAGTTTAAAATGGATATTTAAACGTAAGAGAAATCAATATGGTGAAATAAAAAATTCAAAGCTCACCTAGTTGTCAAAGGCTATCACTAACAACAAGGTAAAGACTTTGATGATAACTTTTCTCTTGTTTCAAAGATGGAATACATGAGAATCCTTCTTGCCATTGCTCCACAAGCTGGCTACATGGTTTATCAACTGGATGTGGCTTTTGAATTTCTCAATGGCATTCTTAATGAAGAAGTTTATGTGGAATAACCATTGGGCTTCATTAATGAAGGAAAACAGAATCATGTTTACAAGCTCCATAAAGCATTATATAGGCTCAAGCAGGCTCCATGTGCATGGTATGCATGTATTCATGCATTTTTCATGCAAGAAGGTTTCACCAATCTTCAGTCCCAAACAACAATATATAAAAAGTTATCTGGAGATGATTTTATTTGTGTTTTTTTATATGTAGATGATTTAATCTATTTTTCATCTACAATTTCATTAGAAAATAATTTTCTTAATGCCATGAAAAAGGAATTCAAAATGTTTGATTTAGGGAAGATGTCATACTTTTTGGGTTTTCAAATTATCCAAGAACAAAATCAATTTCCATATGCCAAATGAAATTTTCCTAATCCTTAATTAAAAAATTTGGCATGATTAATTGTAATCTTTCAGACACACCACTTGCACTTAGTACAAAACTTACCAAGGATGACAAATCCTCCTCTGTCAATCCTTCACTATACAAATCCCTTGTTGGTAATTTAATGTATCTCTCCAATACTCATCTAGATATCCAATATGCCATAAACTACCTTTCTCATTTCATGAAAGATCTACATGAATCACATTGGAAAGCTACAAAATGGGTATTTCAATACATGAGAACTACAACAGATTTTGGGATCATATTTCATCGACATACAAATTTCAAGATCTGGGGATACACTAATGCAGGCTGGGAAGGTGACCTCGAAGATCAAAAATCAACTTCTAGTTTTTGTTTCTTCTTCTGTCCATTACTTATCTCATGGGGATCAAAGAAGCAATCTACAGTCACCCTCTCAATAGCTGAAGTAGAATACATTGCTACATCGAATGTTGCTACTTAGGCCATTTGGATCCACTCTGTCTTTACTAAAATGGGATATACACTCGAACCTCCCATTTGGTTATACTGTGATAGCACAAGTGCTATTGCAATTTCTCATAATCCTGTTCATCATGGGCATTCCAAGCACATAGATATCAAGCATCACCATCTCAAAAGCTTGATCCAAGATAACATACTTAACATGGAGCATTGTGCAACTGAAGCACAAATGGCAAACACCTTTACAAAGATTCTAAGCCATGAAAATTTTGAGTCTTTCGAAACTTCCTAGGTGTGGAACCTCTTACCATCATGGGGGGTTTGTGGAATATGATGACTAGATGTTCCATAATAGAATTAGATAGATTTCATCCATTAATTTATTTTAAATAAGATGAGATCCTATTCATGTAATTCTTATCCAATCCATGTTTAGGACATCCCATATTAAGAAGATCCTTAAATATGATGATACAGATCATTAATCCATTTTAAAGATGAGATCCTATTCATGTAATTCTTATCCATTTCATGTTTAGGACATTACATATTAAGAAGATCCTTAAATATGATGATAAGGATGATTAATCTATTTTAAAGATGAGATCCTATTCATGTAATTCTTATCTAATCCATGTTTAGGACATCCCATATTAAGAAGATCCTTAAATATGATGATAAAGATCATCCCCATGAATTCTGAAATTCATACTTATCTCTCCAAATCTATTCTTGGGAGATCAAGGCCTATATAATTGTACTAGCACATATTCATTCACAATAGAAAAAAAATAATACATAAGACATACAAAAGTTAGAAAGTTTAATAAGAGTGTTATTGTTCTAACAAAGTTATTTATTTCCTTTAAGCTTAGTTCATAGATATAGGGCCCTTTAGACTCTTCAAGATCAACCAATTGATCTTCACTTTTGATGAAATTTGAAGAAATGACACCTTGATAAACCTTCTCCTTGATGAAATAAAATTTAATCTCAATGTGCTTTAATTTTTTTTGAAGAGTATACTCATTAAATAGTATGATGATGATGACCAGTGAGGTATCCCTACACTCAACCATACGAATACGAGCATTTCCCACACGATCCAGTCGAATTCCAAGGACTAAGTGTTTATGTGCCCTTGTGGAACAAGGAAGGGTTGGTTGATTGTTGTCTTTCCAAGCTTACCTATATGTCACAATTTTATAGTTAAGTAAGCTTGAGGCATATGATTTTTATCGCTTTTATGTTTTTATGTCCTATGCTAGTAGGGAAGGAGAGAGGTAACTAAGTGACTAATTTAACTTAACTACTCATTGACTAAGTTCTAACTAATCCTAACACTAGCATCTATTCCCACTTTCCATACACATCTTGAACTAGTGCAATACTACTGGGATTGCCAAATGCTAATCATTACTGGGTTACCAAGCATTACATGCATGCTCACACTGGTTGTGCTTGTGTAATTTAATGATTTTCTTAATTGATCAAAATGAATTTTTGTGCTAATAACAGAAATGTAAAGTGTATAGAAAAAAATAAAATAAAATAAACACATAAGAAAATAAAATAAAATAAATGCATAAGAAAATAAATCTCAAGTGCTGCAAGGATGAATTGAAGAGCTCATCTTTATTGTTGTACACAAGGTGTGCTCAGGGACACAATGCTCAAATAAAGATCTATCCACACTTAGACCTCCTATTATAGGCACTTAGAAAATACTCTAACTTTCAAACAAACTACAAGGGTTTCACAACTTGACTGCAAAAAAACTTCCTCCCAATTGTGCACCTAGGCATTGTATTTATAGACTTGGGAGAAACTTCTCTAATAATTAGAGTAACTACTATAATAATTAGAATAACTACTAAAGCAACCACTAGAGTAACCACTCTAATAATTAGAATAACTACTAGAGTAGCCACTAGAGTAACTACTCTCATCATATTCCCATGAATGAATGAAAACTTGTCCTCAATTTTCTTACAAAATATTGGGAAGTTATTGGATTATTGACTAACTGACAAATGATAGTGGAATGGGATGATAGACTCAACGTACCCAGTGAATTGATCAATAAGCATATTACAACATTAGTGTTCATGACCATTGTGGTGAACACTCATACATAAATAACATCCAAGCCTTTATTTAGTAGTTTGAAGAGAAAAAGAGAGAGAGAGAGAAGATGGAGCATGTTTCCACAAATTTTGAGATTGCACCTTCCGTTGTTTATCCATAGCCATGCCACTAAACTTGATCCTTTCATAAATGCTCTAGTTTTGATCCATCTTGAGTGCTTCCTCCAAGCCTAGTCCATTGTTTGTATGATCATCATCTACACATACAACACAATCACAAATGAGAAAGGATAGATAAACCGAAATGTAGTTGATACTTTGCCTCGATATGAAGTGCACTGGCTAAGTTGTGGTTATAGCAGAAACTGGTTCGAAGATTTATCACTAGCAGCTACCTGAGGTGTAGGGGTTAGGCAATTAGTAAAATGGAAAAAATAAAAAATTTGTGCCAGGGCCCCTATGACTAAGAGCAAACCTCTAGTAGGTATAAGATGGAAAAACATGAGTAACAAGAAAGATGAAAAATATCAATAGCAACATCAATAAATTGGATGTCATGGATGGGGATGAAACAAGAAATGATTGATTGCTGAAACTTTTTAAGGGAAAGAAGTTAACAATTGCACAAAAAAAATGTCAGTGGGTCCCCCCCCAAAGTAGGCTCATAATTCAAAGGTAAAAATCAAACATTAGAAATCAATATGATATAATTCAATCCACCATCATGATCACTTATTATATGACGAATAAAAGTAAATCAAGCAAACAAAGAAACAACAAAAACATGAATGATGGTGTACAACAAAAATAAGAAAAGTTGAAAGAATGTGTAAAACAAAAATTCAAAAAGAACCAAGGGCCTAAAACAATTAGCATAGGTAGCCATCTCCCCCATGACTAAGTTGAAAGGAGGAGATCTAAAATAGCGAGCAGGGTTGTCCATCAAGAGAGGTAGCATGTGTATTGGTTGTCCTAAGCTCTTGGAAAGGTTTGGTTTGTTGCACATTGACCAAAATTTTCTTATCTGGGCTCTTAGGTTTGTATATTGTCATGGCCCCTGAAGGAAAAGTTGCATAAATAATATGAGGTCATTTCCATAGTGTTTGAAATTTAGTATGTTGTTGCACATGTGTGGGATTCTAGGAGAGAGCCTTATCTCCTAACTGATATTTAACTTTCCTAATTCTTAGGTCATGATGTTGTTTATTGAAGGCCTTGTGTAATTCATTAGATGACAATGCAACTAATTGGTTTTCATCTAACAAGTTAAGGGTTACTAACCATTATTTATGTGCTAGATCAAGGTCACGGTTGAGGTCACATGCCATGGATAGTATACAGAGCTCAGTTTGAATGGGAAGCATTGGTAATTTACCATACACTAACTCATAGGGAGAGTAGCTTATAGGAAGTTTCCATATGGGGCAGTATGCCCAAAGAGCATCGTTTAGTTTAGTGCTCCAATCTCTCCTAAACTTGCTAATGGTTCTTGTCAATATCTTCATAATCTCCCTATTGGTGACTTTTCCTTGACCATTCACTTGGGGGTGGTATGGTGTAGTCAATTTATGCTCAACCCCTAAGCATTTCATGAATTTTTGAAAAGTTGCACCTGTGAAGTGTGTACCATTGTTTGAAATAAGTGTGCATGGTACACCAAACCTGTTTATCATTTGTTGTTGAATTAATTGTGTAGCTGTAGATAATGTACAATCTTTAACAGTAGCTACTTTGGCCCATTTTGTTAGGTAATTAATGACAATAATAATATAAAATTTTCCATTGGACATTCATGTAATCATCCCCATAAAATCAATTCCCCAAATGTTGAATGGTTCTAATGGTTGAATCCATTGTTGTAGACCCTCCATTCTAGCAGTCATTCCCCCATCACATTGATAACACTCACAAGATTGGATGAAATGATGTGANTGGAAATCAATGGGTAACTTTACAAAGTGTGTCCTAATGGCTTGGTTTGATGGTGTGTTCCCGATATAGATCAACTGTGAGTTCTCTAAGATGCTCATGAGGGTCCTTGTGTGGGTCATTATNCAAGCCATCGGGACACACTTTGTAAAGTTACCCATTGATTTCCATAAAGTACTTAGCTCGATGAAGAAACTATTATTTCGTCTTTAGGTTTAACTCTTGTGGTATTTTTTGGATGAGGAGATACGTAAGAATGCTACTGTACCAATTTGTCTCCATGGGTGATTGATTATTCACTACACTAGCAAAGAGGAATTTATCAAGTAAATAATCAAAAATTGAATACTCATCCTCCTTGTTGTCCTATCGCAACTGAGATAAATGATCAAAAACTACGTTCTCAGTGCCTTTATGATTGATCATCATAAGATTCAACTCTTGTAAGATTACAAGCCATCGTATGATACGAGGGCTTACCATTGACTTATTCATGAGGAACCTTATTATACTATGATATGTATGTATATATACTTTATATCACAATACATAGTGTCTAAACTTTACTAGTGCAAACACTATAGCCATTAATTCTTTCTCTGTGGTAGTGTAGTTAAGTTGTGCACCAGTGATACTTCTACTTGCACAGTGGATGTAATAAGGATGCTTCTAGTCATCTAACTATGTAAGTATAGCTCCTAAGGCATAGTTGGATGTGTCAGTCATGATATGGAATGGTTTGGACCAGTCAGGAGCTTGTAGAATGGGTGTTTCTACTAGCTTCTATTTCAAAGTTTGAAAAGCTAATTCGCATTCCCTCGTCCACTCGAATGGTATGTCCTTTTTTGTTAATTCCACCAATGGTTTGGTAACCTTTGAAAATTTCTCAATAAATCTCCTATAGTAGCTAGTATATCCAAGGACTGATCGAATATATTTGATAGTTTTTGGTTGATAGGTAATTTCTTGGGTAACTTTGATTTTCTCGAGGTCTACTTCTATTCCTATGTGTGAGATTTTGTGCCCTAATACTATGCCTTCTTGGACTATCAAATGGCTTTTTTGCTAGTTGAGGCTCAAATTGGTTTCTACACATCTTTTTAACACTTTCTCCAACTGGTCTAAGGCTTGATCAAAGTTTGCTCCATAAGTGGAGAAGTCATTCATAAAGACCTCCACACTATTCCCTATTTACTATTGGAAGATGCTTACAACTAGTCATTGAAATGTTGTAGGGCCATTGCATAAGCCAAACAACATATGTTTGTATGAAAATTTTCCCCAAGGATTGATGAACATAGTCTTGGCTTGGTCTTCTGGGGCTATTTGTATTTGATTATATCCACTATATCCATCCAAAAAACTATAGTAGCGATGCCATGCGATGGTGTCTAAGACTTGATCAACAAATGGCAATGGAAAGTGATATTTGAATGTTGCCATATTCAGTAGCCTAAAATCTATGTACACCCTCCATTTGCCTCTCTTTTTAGGCACAATAACTAAGGGGCTAACCTATTCTCTATCAGCAATGGGGTATATGAACCTAGCCTTGAGAAGCTTTTTGATTTCTTCCTTGACTACTTGCTTCAGCTTTGGGTTCAAACACCTCTGTAGTTGTGTTTGAGGCTTTATGGAGGGGTCAATGTAAATCCTATGTTGGCATATCTTAGGATCTATTCCAATTAATTCAGGATATGACCAAGTGAAGGCTTTTGACCATCTATTGATTACCTTTAGCAGTTCTTATTTTTATTGAGGAGCAAGCTTAGCGTTGATAATTACCAATTTTTCATTTTTAAGGAATGTGTATTCCATACTAGTGGGCAATGATTTTAGCTCGAGGGGCTCTTGCTTAAATTTCTCAGGGATTTCCAACTTTTTCCAATAGATATTTTCAAGGTTAACACTTGGAAGTTGGTGGTGGACTTTCTCTAATGCATCTATGCTATCAATGTAAGCACAAGTCAAACCCTCAGTTGGTTCCATGCATATGAGTGAACTACTTTCTTGATCAGCTATCAACAACTAGGTGTCTTCCTATCATGTGGCTACTACATATAGGCATCTTTGTATGTTAATCACTTATACACACTAATTGCATGCAGGAAATGCTAAACTTTGCACAAACCATGACCTGTGCATACAATTACATCCTATGTTACTGTATGTGATGCATGGAACTTTCTTCTTCTCAATTTTTTCAAATATATTTTCCTTTGATATTTCTAGGGAAAGATTGCGGATTCCTAGGCATGCATCGATAGTGCTTAGCCATGCTCTTCCCAGTATGATTGAGAAGTCCCCCTTACCATTGTTTACCCGAATCATTAGGAAGTCAGCTGGGTATGACCACCCACAAACAGTGGTAACAATGTCTTCCACCAGTCCCAATAGGACAGTGATGGGCTAGTTGGTCAACTCTAGATGGATGTTGCTCTTTTTTAATGGAGGCAAGTTCCAAGCCTTGTACATTTCTTGAGAAATGAAGTTGACACCAGAACCTAAATCCAAAAGAGCATTTCATGACACATTTCTAGCAATTTTAAAGTATATCAAAGGACTCCTTGGATTAGGGAATTTCCTAGGAAGGTGGCCAACTTTGATCCAATTGGTGAAAACATGTGTTAGCATGACCATATGCATTGAGTGCGATGATTGGGTTGAAGGAGTATATGAAGTTTTGATTGATACTGAGGCATCTAAGGAATCAACTGTTTGTGGTTCTAAAGAAAAGTATTTTCTTCATGTGGTTGTTGGAACCAACAGTAGGTTGAGAGTTAACAGCCCTTGTGGCATTACATTGCTGCAGGTGGGTAGGGATTTCACCATATATAGCTAGAGCAGGTGGTAGTGAAGCTATTGGTAGAAGAGATGCAACTGGATAAGAAGGATGATATGCTTGTGGAATATCACCTCTAGAAGAGGAAGTCCCATAATACTCATACGCTTGGTAGTGAGGTTGAGAAGTGACATGACCAGTAGAGTCACGTGGCGAGATTGGCTACTACATATAATATCCATTTGGGTTAGGTTTCTAGTAAGGATACTATTGCCTTGGTGGTGGCATTGCCCATGATTATGGATGCTGCCATTGTTGATATTTCTTAATTGGTTGTGATGGAGTTTCACTTGGATAATACATTAAGGGTTGGTGGAATTGTCTTGGATTACCTTGAGGATAAGGTAATCTTTGGGGTGCTTGCCATTTGTTCAATCATGGGTTGAGTGCATACATCCCAGACTCTTGCAAATGTGAGATTACAGGGCAACATCCCTTAGGATGGTCAAATTAACATATTTCACATCCACTATCATTGTTTGTTTCCAACTCCAAAACCTCTTCAATGGTGGCAACTTTGCCCTTACCCTTGCTACGTGCATGTTGAGCTTCTTTTTTTTTCTTTTTTCACAATCACTACCTTGCTCTCTAGACTCCTCTACTATTTTAAGAATAGATTGAAATCTATTATCTAGGGAATCCCACATTTGGTCTACCTTTGTCAAAACTTCGGATGTCATATTTTGGATAGACAAAGTTTTCTTGTTCACCATCTCTTCAAGTGGTGGTTCTTCTTCATTGTCACAAAATCTTACTCCCCTCTTCTGGAGGGAAGGATCTCAATTATACTCTTTTGCACTTTCTCTCTTCCATAGCTCACCTTCTTCCTTAGCAACTTGCTCCAATAGTCTTTGAATTTGATGGGACCTAAGCTTGGATAGTCTTCCTTGGGCATAAGTCCCAAGGTTTCTTCTCATTTCATGCCTAAGCCCATCCATGAGATGGCACAGTTGATCCCTTTGTGAATAACCATGGCCAAGACAATGATGTAACAGTGCATAGTATTGGCCCATGGCAGCATCCAAGGGTTCATGTCCTCCTTGTTTTTAGCCTTGGATTTGCTTTCACAAGTTAGACACTCAAGAGTATGTTTGGTACTTATCATTGAATAATTCTAACATACTACTCCATCTACAAATAGATTCCAGTTCTAAGGACTGGTACCAGCTTTCCACTTCTTTAACTAGTGTTGATGACTCATGAAATTGTTGAAATTTCTAACAGCTGTGATAACACACCCACGATAACGCACCCATGTTATCTCATGGGCACGCGATATCACATCCTGCCCACCACAATTTCTATAAATAAGAGGCAGCTCTCCCTCATTTCACATCTAGTTTTAGTTCTGTAGTGAAGCTCTGGTAGATTTTCCCCTCCAGAGATAGAATAATTTCCTAGTGTTTACCCGCAGTGTGGTGATTGTAATTGTACAACATCCTTTATTTGAGTGTGACGTGCTTGGACACGCACATGACCAGAAATAAAGATCGAGATTACTTCATCATTGCCGCATTCACGTAGTTTAATTATTTATTTATTTAATTTTTATTTACCTCTTTCTTAGTTAATATCTCTCACCCTTATCTCCTAGCAATGCGAAATGAGTACAACTTAATCACAAGTATTTAAGTGTGACTACTTGGTAACCCAGTAGCATTCCTAGGCCATGTGCTTGGTAATCCCAGTGGTAGTTGTGCACGAGGTCCAAGATGCATATGGATGATTAAGGACTAGATGCTCATCGTACTTAGGCTACTTTAGATTTTCTCTTACCTTTTCCTTCTAGATTAGTAAACATTACTTTCCATTGCCTTCAGAAGTAGCGTAGATTATGAACACATCATACACCTCACTTTGGACTAAATCATACATGATAAAGATAATACTAGTCCAAGTGGGAAGACAGCGAATTGCGACCTAAGGATAACAATATGGGTGCCACAACTAGCCCTTCTAAGGAGTTCGACCAGATCACACGTGAAAACGCTCGTATTCGTATGGTTGAGTGTAGGGGTATCTCGTTACTCATCATTGGCGTCATTGCCAGGGACAGTGCTAGTTATCTAGATTAGTTATATCATACAGGGTCATTGTATAGAAATTAATGATATATCTTTTAGAAAAGAAATAATTATAAAAAGTCACACACAATTCAAAACCATGCCTCTCCTACAAGACTACTATAATAATGCCACACTTAGTGAGGAAGTTCATTGGAGAACCAACGAACTAGATGATAATGAAGATTAGAGTACGCAATCTGAGGTGGGGGTTTCTTATAAACATAAACAAAGGCAACATCATCCCAACACATGAAAGCATAACCAACCTAATGATGATGAACCCCCAGTGGCCACTACAAGCTTAACGCAAATACAAAAGGTTGTTCGAATCTCCCGTAGGCATTGTAAAGAGAGCCATCTACCCAGGCTTGATTTAAACAACTTTTCTACTCTTTTAGGAGGCTATGAATTAGATCTGCAACAACATTTACTAGCCTTCTATGATGCCTGCACATGGAACAACATTGATAACAGGTGGCAAAAACTTAAGCTCTTTCCTATGACACTCATTGACCAAGCAAAAGTATGGTATAGATCGTTAAAACCAAATTCAATACGACATTGGTCAACAATGGTAGAAGTCTTTAATGAAAAATATCAAACCTATACAAAAGTGTCAGCCTTGAGGAAACAAATCAAAGAATGGAAACAAGAACAACATAAACCCTTGGACATGGCCTTAGAAAGATATTATGCACTATTAAACAACTATCCAAGCCATGGGTTTTTTGAAGAAAGGCTAATGTATCATATCATTGATGGGCTACGTAATGAAACAAGAGAGACCTTAGGAATGTATGCCCAAGGTCAACTATAAAAACTACGAACCCATCAAATCCAAGAGCTTATTCAATGGGTAGCAAAAGAATAAGGAGATATGGCTAGATGGGAGAGTGTTAAAAAACATCAACAGGACCAGAATCTCAACTTAACAAAGGTCCATGATCATAAAAAGGAGAAATTAACAAATCTCAAGGTGGAAACATCATCTTTTCCAATACAACAATCGTTAGAAGAATCTGAGGCAAAGATTAATAAGATGTTGGAATGGATGTATCAAAAATGTGGAGAATTTATCAACAACATTGGGGATAGAGTTTTGACAACCCAAGAAGTAGGAAAAAACATTAGACATTTGGAGAAAAAGAATAAAGGGAATAAGTGCTCAACTGCCAATCATATGTATGAATGCAACATATGCCTGTACGATCACCCCAAAGGCCAATGCCCAATATTGTCACATCTACATGAGCATTGGGGAAACACACTACATCTAGAGTTCATACAAAGATACTATGTTCGATCATAGTGGAAACAATCCCAGTCGTAGGGGAGACCACCCTCAGACTGGAGACACCCTTCATATTATCTGAATCTAAACACTTATCAAGTTCAACATCCTATTTCTTCAACTATGCCAACATACTCTATCCCACCACATTACTATTCTCCACAATACTATCAACCCATGCCTCCAACACAACCACCACCTTGTGCATCTTATACTCCTCCTAACTTTCAACATTCTCATCCTTTCCCTCCTTATACATCACCACCAACTGTTCCTAAGGTGTCTGTGCCACAGCAACAACCCACGAACGCTACTTGTGCTACTGCTCCCAACAATAGTGAGAAGCCTCCTCAACATCAAAAGCGCCCCTTCTTTAAACACAATCGTAAGAAGGGACAACACAATTTTGAGGCCACTGTATCCTCCAACTCAACACAAGTTCCACATTGTGGTGCACCCTTACCTTCGAACCCAACGCCTCATGTAACTTCATCAGGGCCACCAACTCACACTCCAACAACAATATGGCCCAATGAACACAAGAATGGAGAGTGACAACCCAATCCTTGCATACCATCTAATAGTCCCAAATATCATAGTGGGTCAACTCGTTATCCAGGAACTACATCACATGAATTGCCCCACTATGCTCATTATAATCAAGTGTGTGAACCCCGATGGAGTAAATATGGACCAGTTCCAATACTTCCAACATGCAAGGATCCTCATCTTCCATTTATTAATCCTTGCCATATTCAACTGTTTAGTTATGGGGGATACTCCCCATTCTAGTAACAAGTAGGATTAATAATCATTTTTTATTTTTCTTTAATTTTTCAATTTTTTTTTTCTAGTTTTTCATTTTTAAACTTTTTTGTTTTATCTTTTTGTCTTTTTACATTTTTGTAAGTAATCTCGTCTACTAATAAAACACTCATGCGGATCGTTGGTTGAGGTGTGTTCTATGTTATTAAGTTTCGAGCAATCAATTATGTGGATAGTGAGCCCATTACACCCACTCATCCACTCTATAAATAAGAGGTTCTATTCAAGGGTACAGTGATATTCTTGAAATTCTTAAAAACTTAAAATTAATTTTGTGTTCATTGTACCCAGAATGAAGAAGGATGGACCAAGAGGGAATGATTAGGGTGTGACATCAAGGGAACTTTTGGATTCTCTTTCGTGATGTCTATGGGAGTTATCATGCAATGTGTTATACTAAGATCCTTGTAGATTTAATGAAAAATGGGAGTAAGAGTAATCAAAAGGACACTCAAAAATCAAATGTTGTTCTAGGAGGTCCCACTGGAAAGACATGCACCCATGCTTGAAGGTTGGCGGCTTTTCTAGATTCAGTAAAGTGAAAAAGAAAAAAAAATGAGAAAAAGAAAAGAGAAAAAAAGAGAAAGAGAGAAAAAAAACCAAAGAAAAGGAAAACAAAGTGCCCCAAAACAAAAACTACTCCTCCCTTGATCATACGCCTTGTTGTTATGGTACTCTCATAGCCGTTCATCATGGGATGAAACAATGCGATGTCATTGATTAGAGGAATGGACTTGGTCCTAATCTTGGAATCACAGGTTAATGACATGTTAATCATGCTTTTCACGCAGGATTCACTATGCCCTGGGTCAGTTGCCTCATGTCCCGATCTCTACGATCCCTTTCTATAGTTCATCTCATCTCACTGTTCATGTAATTGTAGCTTGTATACCATATAGCATAGAATTCTTACCTCATTCTGGTGATATTTACATGTGTGTGTTTTGTGGAGTTAGTGTAGATTACATTTAACCATTCTAGTGCCCACAGACACTTTAAGTGTGGTTACACAAGGGCATTATAGGTTGGAACCAGCCTTGGGGAGGACCCACTTGTGTAATCTTTTGTAATTTTCACTTATGATAGCTCAAACACATCATTTATTATCCTCAGCATATTGTTCATGATATTCTTTCCCTTATTACTATCACATAGCCTTTGTCTCCCATTCAAGGTCCTTACTAATAAATTTCACACCATCATAATTTTTGTGCCTTCAGAACTAGTTGAATTACCCTAGAACCCTTTAACAATTGTCCAAATGTCCTTAGTTTACATCATTTAATTTCAAAAGAAATATTAAAAATTCGGTACATTCTCTAAGTGCCCTAACTTTGATGAAAATATATATTCTTGACCCCCCTGTGCTAATCACCATCATTTGCAACTATTTACACAAGGGAAGTTTTTTAAATTCCTCTCTACGACTCGTGATTACGCATCCCGTGCTTTCATATCCATAACTTGCTCGTTGGTACTCCGATTTTCATTCCATTTGAACCTACTTGACCCCAAAGTGTTCAGCTTAGTCATGGGGGAGGCGCACATGTTGAATAGTGCATGAATTTTTTTCAAATTCATCATTTCCTGAAGGACATCTTTAAGGGTAACAAGTTGCAAAATTAAGAATAAAATATGTCAAAAACAATTTCATCCCCATAACTATACTAGAAAATTAAATTTGGAAACCACCTAAGAAAAGAGGACTCAACACTATAATCTTTCACAGACATGTTCTTTTAATAATTAACATCACACAGAAATAAAGTATATATATTAAGGCAAGCAGTAAGGTATAACCTAACTTTGGTAACAACCTTACTAACGATTGGTCCCGTGTGATTTCAGATGGCCCTGAAACACGAACAACAGGAAGGTCCTGCTCAAGGTGCGATCGAATGATCTCAGAGATGTGGAAGACAATATCCTACTGGAAAACATGTAGAATAGGATGAATAATCATTCAACATTCATCAAGAAGATCCTCCTACCATACGGTCTAGGTAGGCAAAAGTAAGAGATACCCTCTCTGAAAGTGGTGCCTGGTACTTAGGGGAAACGTACCAATTTTGGCACAATAAAGAAGAAGGCACCATGGTTAACATTTGTGGTGTGACTATTGATTTCTCTATTCAAGCCATTTCAGAAGTATTAAACCTTCCGAATACACGGCCAAAAGTTACTCAAAACTAGCTGGACACTTTTAGAACTAAGCAACTTAATAAACTATTGACAGAGAATAAAAGGGTGGTGGAAAAAAAAGAGAAGGCTGATTGGGATGCCTCTATGGCAAAAGCACAAACTTACACACATGCAAAGGCACTCAAGGCCTTACAAGAGGAGAAACTCTAGGCCATATTTCAACACTATCAAATCCCAAGACCTGGAGTGCAAGAAAAGGGAAAGAAACCTATGGAGGAGCCACCGCCACCAAGAACTACATGAGTTCCATCTAATTTTTGCAATCATTGGATTTTTTGTATATTGTGTTTGTATTTTCTTTCTTCCCACACTGTGGCATCATCCCATTTTTCCATCTAATAATCCCATACCTATCCACTATGTAATCAATGTATCTTGTTCTCACTTTAACTTGAGGATGAGTTTTCATTCAGTCATGGGGGTATGATGAGTCATGAAATTGCTAAAATTATTGATAGCTACGATAACACACCCACGTTATCTCATGGGTTGCAATATCGCGTATGCGATATCTCATGGGCATGCGATATCGTGTCCTACCCGCCAGAATGTCTATAAATAAGAGGCAACTCTCCCTCATTTCACATCTAGTTTTGGTTCCGTAGCGAAGCTTTGGCAAATTTTCCCCTCCAGAGATAGAATAATTTCCTAGGGTTTGCCTACGTAGATTATGAACACATCATACACCTCACTCTAGACTAAACCATACATGACAAAGATAATACTAGTCCAGGTGTGAAGACAACGAACTACGACCTAAGGATAACGATCTGGGTGCCACAACTAGCCCATCTATGGAGTTCGACAGGATCATGCGTGAAAATGATCGTATTCGTATGATTGAGTGTAGGGGTACCTCGCCACTCATCAAGTGTCCATAGGAATAACTTAATTTTTTATCATTCATTCTCTATGTTTTGTAAGGCACACACATCATGGAATGCTTGTAAATGATTCTGAGGATCAGCATTGTATCCCCCTTCAAATTGTGGCATATTGTTCATATCTAATCTATTGATCTTACTATCTTTCTAGTGCCTTGTTGGAATTCTAATAGCCTTAGTTATGTCCAACATACTTCAAGTAGCAAGTA